>OZ022579.1:776142-953642 GCA_963669155.1 Arbacia lixula
TTCGTGTGATTCGACCTTTCTAAATATATTGTGTGTGCAGTACTAAGTGAAGAAGCTTTATCTTCTCTTCCGCCGGTTTGTAGGTACGTTTGTCGCGCCCTTAAACCGTAACTTGGCTTATTCCGCAACTTACCGTGTAAGCTCTTGAAAAAAAAGCTCGCGCGATACACACGTAAATATGTATTCACGTGCATGCAAACAACACGTACACAGGTTTATATACACATTTAAAAAATATTGGAGGAACTCCAATTAACACCTTAAGACAGGTTACACTTTAAGAAGGGTTATACTGTAGAGCCAGATTAAACCTTAGCCAGTATTCATTTTTAAAGTCAGCTAAAGCCTAACAACAGGCTACAACCTTTGTGCCATATTAGCCCTAAAGCCAAGTTACACATTAAGACAGGTTACACTGTGGTTATACTTTAGAGCCAGATTAAACCTTAGACATGTTTTCATTTTTAAAATCAGCTAAAACCTAACAACATGCTACACCTTGTGCCATGTTAGCCCTAAAGCCAAGTTACACCTGCAGGTTGCACTTTAAGAAGGGTAGTACATTTTCTTTGATTAAAACCAGATTAAACTTTATAGCCAGTATTCAATTTTAAAGTAAACTAAAACCTAACAACATACTACACCTTCTGCGATGTTATGCCTAAAGCAAAGTTAGGGCCTACAACTTAAGACAGGTTGCACTTTAAGAAGGGGATTACTTTAGAACCAGATTAAACCTTAGACATGTTTTCATTTTTAAAATCAGCTAAAACCTAACAACATGCTCCACCATTAAAAGATACAAGATACAAGATATTTTATTCAGTTCAAAATCATGGAAATTTGCTTTCCACCAGCACAATAACACAACAATATATAGCGATACTTGAGACACATATAAACGATGAACAATAAACAATGAACAATGAGTTAGAAAAACATATTTAAACATTGTTGTAATTCGCCCGTGTAGATGTAAATTATGTACTGTATATGACATATTAATTAAAGACTGAAAAATCATTAACTGCGGAAATTGTGCCATGTTAGCCCTAAAGCACAGTTACACCTTAAGACAGGTTACACTTTAAGAAGGGTTATACATGTACTTTAATTAGAGCCAGATTAAACCTTATCCAGTATTCATTTTTAAAGGAAGCTAAAGCCTAACAACAGGTTACACCTTTTGTGCCCTGTTAGGCCTAAAGCAAAGTTACACCTTAAGACAGGTTACACTTTAAGAAGGGTTATACATGTACTTTAATTAGAGCCAGAGTGAACCTTATCCAGTATTCTTTTTTAAAATCAGCTAAAACCTAACAACATGCTACACCTTGTGCCATGTTAATTAGCCCTAAAGTAAAGTTACACCTTCAGACAGGTTACACTTTAAGAAGAGGAGCAAGATCAAACCTTAACCAGTATTCATTTTTTTTAAATCAGATAAAGCCTTACAAAAGGCTACGCCTTTTGTGCCATATTAGCCCTGAAGCCAAGTTACACCTTAAGACAGGTTACACTTTAAGAAGGGTTATACTTTAGAGCCAGATTAAACCTAGCTAGTATTCATTTTTAAAGTAAGCTAAAACCTAAAACCTTGTGCCATGTTAAGTTACACCTTAAGACAGGGTACACTTTAAGAAGGGTTATACATGTACTTTAATTAGAGCCAGATTAAACCTTATCCAGTATTCATTTTTAAAATCAGCTAAAACCTAACAACATGCTACACCTTGTGCCATGTTAATTAGCCTTAAAGCAAAGTTACACCTTAAGTCAGGTTACACTTTAAGAAGGGTTATACTTTAGAGCCAGATTAAACCTAGCCAGTACTCATTTTTAAAGTAAGTTAAAACCTAAAATCTTGTGCCATGTTAGCCTTAAAGCAAAGTTATACCTCAAGACAGGTTACACTTTAAGAATGGGTTTGCTTTAAAGCCAGATTAAACCCAGCCAGTATTCATTTTTAAAGTAAGCTAAAAACCTAACAACATGCTACACCTTGTGACATGTTAGCCCGAAAGCCAAGCTATACTTTAAGACAGATTACCCTTTGTAACAGTTATAATTAAGAATAAGTGCTACTATATTTATCACCGTATTTGTGGAAAATATAAACACATCCATATTTCCAGTAAATGACATGACGCCCTTCATGAACAATTTGAACCCTGTTTTCATATATGTGCTACGAGTTTTGTGCGTTGTGTATGCTGTGAAGCGTACGTGAATGGTGCGAGCATATCACGGACAGATGAAGAGTTAGTGAGTGTGTGTAAGAAATAGAGAGGGATGGGGAGAAAAATAGAGATGAGAAGAAAGAGAGGAAGGGAGAAAAAAAAGAGATGACAAAGAGAGTGAAGACATCATTTGAGAATTCTAGTACCCATATCTACGCCAAAATGACTTTTTTACTTCCTTTCTTGACATTTTTTGATCTCTCACACACCCATGTTATTCGATCGCATTATCTTTTTACCTCCCCTATTTTCTCTCTCCCCTCCTCTCCTTATGCCATCCATCTCTCTCCCCTCTCCTTATATTTGTCCATTTCTCTTCATCACCACATTTCTCTCTCACAAGCCTGGAGTAATCACAATTTGGACTCATATTACATGTAACACTAAGCATTTGAATAAAAGTTTGAGAAGAAACTTTAGGCGTACACCCAGTAGTTAGGATACAATAGCCTGCTCCATCCTATAAATTAAAAAAAAAAGAACATTAGATTTGAACCTGCATCTACTGCTATAATCATTACATAGATGACATAGTAATCGCAAGTTCGCAACCCGAGATTCTCATTCATTCTGACTGACTAATAATATTCAGTAGCCTGCTACAGGCATAATTCAGCTAGATTCATAGGATTGAGCATATTATCCTTACTACTGATATACATGTATCTAAGTTTTCCTTTCCAATTGGAATTAGCCAAGAAACGGAAAACTCTTTCACTAATAACTAGCTGAATAAATATTGTACATGTTATTTATGTGCTATGTAGAAAAAATGTAAAACGTGAAATGTATACATGTAGTACAAAATCATCACTAGTCATGTCAACAATACCAAATCACATGTATATAAAAGGGGCATGAAGCAAGAACAAATTTCAGTTCGGCAAATGATTCGAAAGTTCTTTACACAGCTATTTAATTCGTCCCATAATTACATAGTCTGTGGTCAGTGGTCCACACATGTTAGATTAAGAGTTAGAAAATGAGTTCAGAAGCTATTTTGTGCAATAGACTCCAGATAAAAGGCTACCGAAGATAATACTATTTGATCGGTCGTATGACACTGTGACTAGCTAAATCACATGACCCACCCATAGGAAATTCTGGGCCTGCAGCATACTAGTATGCGGCAAGTCTGTGGCAGAGAATACAGTCTGCAACAAGTATTCCACAAGCTTCAATTAACATGCGGCAAGTATGCAGGAAATATTTTTTCTGCTGCATACTCCTGCATACACTTTGCAGCATACTATTAGTCTGCAGCAGGTCTGCTGTACGTCTGCGGCAGACCTGCTGCATACTTTTCACTTTCCCAAGTGAATGTAATATTACAGGCTGTCATAAACATCTGCAATATAATGGCACTGTACATGACACACATCAATATTCATGTGTATGAACTCAAAAAATGCCATTTAATTTCAACTTTGTTTTTCAAAACAAATTAACTACATAAAATAAGAAATTAATAGCTAACATCTTTACCCGTTTGTTACAAAATAAAGATCTAAATTACCAGGATGCCTTGGAAAGAAGGGGATCCTGGTTCTCAGAAATGACCTAATTCATTGTACCTTCAAAACATTCCATGTGGTGACATGCCAAATACCTTGCCTAAGGAAGTGTTAGTACCATGTCAAAATGTCCACAGGTAGAATGGACACCTAAGTGACTTGAGTGAAGTCAAATGTATGTATTTTCACAACACACAGTAGCTTCAGTTTGAAATTCAAACCAGATGTAAAAACTCTATATTCAACATCAAAACAGTTTTCTACAATGTACATGTAGTACATTTCAGTACTTCTTTGTAGGCATCTTCCGATGAGGTGAATTACAACCACACTTATTAAATAGCATGTGAATATAAATAATGTTCTATGTTTCCTCATTTACTGTAGCGCAAATAACCTGTTGCCATCCAGCTCATGTTGTGTCTTGTAACTCCTGTCTGTAATATGGTAACTGGCATCATCAATGTGCATAACATGCTACATGTGTACCAACACATGTCAAAGTAACCTCCAGAACTTGCAATTTCAAATACTGTGAAAATATAAATGTTTGAGCAATTTTTCATTTTCTCACTCAGCCAAGGTGACACAATTGTGCATCTTTAATTTGTGTGAATTGTGAGGATTACAGTATTCCTGTGAAATACATTTTGCATGGTTTCATCTTCCCATATTTTCATGCCATGTGAAGTGTCGTGCCACACTGCAAACTATTCCATGTTACAGTATGTAACACAATGCATTAAGTCTACCTAATAAATAAATCATTCAACTGCTAGCATTTTTTTTTTAACTTATGCCGTGTCTAGATGGCAATAAAATGTCTGAGTGTTACCAGTGTAACCTCTGCCCGACATAGAAAGATTTGTGTAAATGTTATACTGTTTGGCCTAATAATTTACCAAATTATCCATCTCCATCTCAAAAACATGCAGCGTTCACTTCAATGTAATGTGATTATAATAACAATAAAATAACATTTAAGGACATTTGTATTGCAGAGTTATTTACAATAATATACTTTAAGCAGTCAAACTTGTGCTAATAACTATTTGAACACGTTATAACTTGGTTAACCTGTATACAGTTTTACAAGTTCATCAGAATGTGCAATATCTGAGATTGTGAGCTTACAAGCAGTACCACTATAGTCTCAAGATTTTCAACATTGTCCTTTATAAGTGACAACTGGTTCTTAAGATCATCACAGTTGGCATTTAGTTGGTCCATCGTCTCTTCCAGATGCCCAACCCACTCCTCAGTGAATGCTCTTTTTTAAAGTAGCCAGCCACTGGTAATTCATGTATTCGCGAGTAAGTCGCCCCCGGCCAGCTAGGCAGGCTAGCTAGCTAGACTAGATGTTCGGTGCGATGCTTCATCTAGCTCGGTGAGCAGTCCAGCACGCACACATCCAGTGATAGTGCTAGCGCAGGCTGCGAATAATTATTTTCCGAACGTGTAACCTCTGACTTCGGCCTTCGCATCAGTTTCAGACATTTTCGGACACATTCGGAGATTGCTGGACTAGTTCGATGAACACGCATGACGTACGAGGTTTGTGTACGATTGAATGGGGCTTACGAAATCACGCACGTTACAGTATCTCCCAGTTACCTGTGCCTTACACTGATGGTCAAAAGTAAACATGATCAAAGTTTGTTGCATCTTCAAAGTCAGATGGGTTATTCTGCATGCCCATAGCTTTATGTTTCGCTGTCCTGTGGTTTTGCTTCCAGAGTTGCTGGACGATCTGATGGCGGCCCTCTGATCTTGTGATCTGCATTGCTATCCCCATGTCCCTTCAAATAAAGGGTGGGGTGGAGATGCTCTTGGATGATGAACCTAGAGAACAAAACAAGGGGGAAAGAAACTTCAAAACAGCACTCAAATCAAATTTGCAGCATTTCTCAACTCACATAAGTTAAATCTTGACAGTCTGAGACAGTATTTTGACACTTGACTTGAGCACTCACTTTCTTAATCTTAAAGTATGTGAATGAAATCATCAATGGAGGTTATTTTGTGCGAGTTTTTTTGAAAAAATAAATCCTTTTAGTTGTGAGGTGCCAAATCCACTTACAGTTCACAAGCCCACATTATTTTTAATGGTCACTGGATACAAAACATCTCTCAAGCACATACATGTGCACTCATCCTACCAGGTACCTATTCATACACATGGGTCGACAGTAGCAATGTGAAAAAAAAATAAATGCCTAGCCGAAGGACACGAGTGCCAGGCAAATGAAATAGTTATGGTAATTTCCAATTTTAGGCCGCTGTGCCTTACTTCGTATACACGGCCTACATGTATGGAGTTTGAAGCTGGTGCGTATACAAGGAAGTTGTATACATAAGACCATGCAAAAGACTAATTCATCTGAATGGTACGGTCTTCGAAGTTTTACGTGACTCGTTTACGGTTATCATAACTGTGTGCGACACCCTGTTCCTGAGCTATCTGCTAAAGTAATGATCCCTAACAATCTGGGAGGCTAAAAAGTCTAAATGGGCCAAGAAGTGGGAGAGGTCGCAACCTGAGAAGTCGGGCCAGTTATATTGTGTATTAAAGATTGACTCTGGCCTTGATAGTGTTAGTGAGCTGAGGACAACCATTGCTGGATAGACATGTCTGGAGGTGCTACTATGTTCATGCATGGAACCCGATATAGCATAGGCTGAAGCCTATGCATGCCCTCAAATTAGTTTGCTCGTCGTGTATCATTATCAATCTTCTTCTTCTTCTTCTTCTTCTCCCTCCGCTGTTTCGGAGATCAGTGCTTGGGTATGCACACGTGTAAGTCAGGATAGTTGGTAAAACAGAGAGTTTAGTGGAGCATGGATGCTCGCATAACGTGGAGCTTGTATAAGAAATTCAGTATCATTGTATTCAAGCGATCGATGAGTGAGGGCTGGATACGAGTGTTTGGTAGTACCAGGCATGCTGTTGTGAAGTTGTGGGGTTCTGAGAGGGCAAAGGACTGGGTGAGGACTTGAGAGAGCCCTAATTCCTCTAGCCTTTTGCAGAAGGTCAGGCGGTGTGACCTTAGTGCTCTGCACACTGCCACAAAGTGTATTTCATCCTCTGTGTTTTCTTTGCACAGCTGGCATTGGTCTGTTGGACTTTTTCCAATTGTCCTCAGCCTTGTCTGAATGGGGTAGGTCCTGCAGGACAGCTGGGCTCGGACGTATAGGGCTTGGAGCAGTGTGGGGCCAGATTGGCCAGAGGGGTAGAGGCTCTGAAGGTGTTGGGGGTTCTTGTCCTTCCAGAACATGAGGGAAGACTTCCTCAGTATGGCTTCTGATGTTGCGGAATATACTACTGCCAGGACTGCTTTCTTGCAGAGTTTCTTCCACTGTGGGTAGTTGAAAGGCTCAGAAATTAGCTGGCACAGGCTATTGAGGTTGTAGCGGTCTAGCAGTTGGTTCCAGTGTTGGATTGTTTTCGTGTCGTAGTGAGCTGCCTGGAGGAGTGTCCTGGAGTGTCTCAATAAGACAACATGCCAACACAGATATGAATATATGGGACGATGAAAAAAACTCGGCGTTATGGCTCATCAACTCATTGCCCCACATATTAATCTCATGCAAAAAGATATCAACAAATGATTTGCTAAAGTTCTCCATGCCTCAATTAAAAAATACTTACATTTGGTGATCACATAAAAGAATCTGAAGACTGGAAACTGTTCTGTTCTGTGTAAATATCTTCATTTACCAGTCGTGACTTTCGATCTTGCTAGCTCAGTCACCATGCATACACCGACGAATGTGTACGCACAGGCCTGGCATAATACTTTATTTCTGGTAGCATAGGCGGCGAGTTACGGTTTAAGCCCAAGTTACGGTTTTGAACCTCGACATACGTTTTTGTCGTATTGCCCATTTTGATCACGAGCTCCACTCACATTTCCTCTTATCTGGCCCGTGTGATCGCGATGACCTCACGAGCCTGGAAAAAACAACAACCAAATACCACGCTTCAGTATCGGTGTGCGCCCTCATCGTTGATATGTAGTAGATTAGGAGTTTGTCTTTTCAAAACCGTCCTGACTGTGGGCACGAAAGAGCAGACCTGGCGAGCATGTGGTCTATCTCCTCCATATTCCTTTACTGCTCGGTTAGGCCGTGTAGGGTCGATGGTTAGGCCAAGACGTGCCCAACCGCCTGCAGGTCTAGCCTAGGTACTAGAATGTGTGGACACACCACAGTCTGTCAACAGCTAAGTCTGGTAAAACAGACTACGCCCTTACTTCATCCAGGCTAGGAGGAGCGAGGATGGGATTAGGGCATATAGTCTGTGTTACCAGACATAGTTGTGTCCATACACCTTACAGCCTACTATCGTGTGCAGTCGCCAATATGAATATATAGCAAAATGATGCAGTGTAGTCTACAGCCATTTGGCTTTCTCTCAATATTGTCTCATCACAATTTATGAATGTTTCTTCCCTCGGGGCCTAGTAACGAGTTATTCCATTAACCTGTACCTAACAATGACATTTCAGTACTTAGAATCCATTTTGAATTCATTAGTTCTGGCTATGTCGGGCAAACCTCGGGCAAGCTTTCCGGTTGCCAGGGGCAACCTTTGTTAAACTGGTATGCATAAAATTTGAATAATTAGTAAACCAGTCTATTCAGGCATTTTTTTAGCCAAACTCGTGAATTCTGAGATTCAATCAACCTTAATCCATCTATAAATAGTTACATGTACGCATCTATGATTTTCGCTCATCTCCATGGAAACTTTTATGTCAACTAAATGTCCAATTTAATCCCCTCCTATTACATATGGCACACAAATGTGCGAAGACTGAATTGTATGTTTCTAACGTGTTACGGAAATGGTTAATTAGATGTTCGAAGCATGGAAGAGAAAAGCCGAACAGCAAACTGAAAGACGAATTGAACTGAATACATTTGAAATATAAAGAATTTAATGCATAATTTCAAGGAAACATCCACAATATAGACATTATCATAATGATATTCGATATGTTTGACCGAGTCACAACTGACATCCACACATTAACACCACAAACAACAAGAAACACCCAGTAAAACAAACGATATGAACTACCGCGCCCGCCACTCGCGAATTGGCGGGAACTATATACGTTATCAAAATGCTAGTACTTTAGGTTGACAGTATCATACACCAGTTCATTTGTCCGTTATACGCATCATATGGAATATATACTTTTCGAGCAATGTTGGAATTTGGAATATTGAACAAGGAAGATGCCTCCTATCTCCGAAATAAATCGTACATTAAACTGGAAATTTAATCATGCATATTTTCAGCTCTCAAAATAATTTGTTCGGTGTCTTGAAATCATACGAAGCAAATTGAAAGCGTGAAAGTGAAACTCTAATCGCGTTGTACTCGATTGGAACATAATCTTTGGGTTGTTTGTGAGATAAATATACAACTAATCTGCTCAAGACCGTCGCCTATTAAAGATACAATATAACATTTCAGTTCAATTCAGTATTTGAAAAGAAAACTAGAACGTTGTACAATTGATACTAATCCACGAATCTTATGTAATTAGTACTTGCGCATTAGTAGTTTTAAGTTCATGTATGTCATCAGTTTTAATTGCGAAGAAATAACATGGCCTCATTCACCAAGGGTAGCCTCATTACTGTGATTATATGAGGGTCCCGCATTATTAACCCAGTCACTGGATCAAAGGACCCATCAGGGCCCCGTTGCATACAATTTACCAGTCATGGTAACTTTGTCATCAATTGTAACTACCATGGTAACATTGATTGACAGTCAATGAAATTCGAGGTTTCCATAGAAATTGCCATTAATATCAAAGTTACCATCTATTTTAAGTTTTATGTAACAGGGCCCTAGTCACCTTTTCTCTCCTCTGTACGGAACGGCTAGGTGGATTACATTACAATTAGCAGCTGTTGGGTTCGAATCAAACCCTGATGGAAAATCAGAAGGACGATCTACTATATATACCCCTCCACTACCACTCTCAATGCTACGTATGTTGAAGTATGACACTTTCATCAGGGAATACGCGCCTTGCTTCACTCTAATTCTGCACGTTAAGATATACTATAGTGAATCATCGTAAGCACATATGCAATCTTCCAAATGAGCATTGCCAAAATTGGGTTGTTACATCAAGAACGTTGTGTTTAACCATATCCATTACTCCTCTCTGGAATTTGTGTGAATAACGTGTTCACAAATGCCTCAATACCACATCATGAGTTACTACAACGAATAGGTGTTGATTTGGACACCAATACGTCAAATCTACAACTGTGATCTTGAGCATGGTGTCTCTATACAAGGACGCAAAGCTAAATCCAACACTCTTGTTGTTACACTTTGGAATTAATAGCAGTGTTACAAGTGATGACGCAGACCCAGCGTCGCATCTACGCTACACACACTTCGACATTAAATTAGCACAATGGTGTTCCAAATCATTCCATATTCCACTGTGGAGTTTAAACACTAAAACCACAATCTTAACACCAGTAGTATGAAGGGAGCTGAAAAAGTGCAAAAAATACACATATATTATTGCACTGGTTAATTCAAACGTATATAATGTTTTCACATGCAATTGCACATGAACTGTAACATAATTTCAAGAATACACATAACATCATTGAATTACATTGGTATTTAATGTGACATTACGTGTTGAGTATGCTACTTTTATGTGTAATCAATTGTAATAGTTTACAAGTCGTGTACAGTACTGTTGAAAACGGGGCTAGAATGTCCAATATGTGTGTATGAATGACCATTTTACACTTCTTCTTGATAGTTCCCTTTCATAATGTTCATATCTTGCCTATATGTAATACATTTTAACCATGTCTTTATCATATTCCAATGCAACGCAAAATGTATTTATGATAAAAATAAGACAATGTTCAATCATGTGGGTATTTTTGTGAAAATGCCGTCAATGAACCAGCTTCTGCGCACAGCCCTGATAGCATTTAATGCTTCCCCGATTTAATGCTTCCCCGATAGAGGGCTCTCTTTCACATGGGGTTGATATCACACCTCTATCGTTGTTGTTATATAGCATACGAAATATTCACGTGTACACAGTATATACGGGCTGCCAGATACATGTCAATTACGCAGTTTCCTACAAATGGTACCCTAGACAGATATCCTAATCAGTTTCTATATAGATTTTTTCAGTCCATACTGAAATATGAGGGTGTTTGGATTAACACCTTCGACTCCTGTATAGTGCTAGGCAAAGTATAGCTTTTTTGGGTAATGTTTGCGATTTCTCCATACCGCGTGTAAGGAAAAAATCGTCCCACAATGCACCGCACAGCCACATTCAGATTTTATTTACAGTCATGCCCGTTTCCGGTCTAGCATACTAGTGTGTATTAGAACAGAAGAGGGCTTGACTGTGATTTAGGACCCGAACGTCATTGTGCGGTGCATTCTGGGAGGACGTTAAAGTATGCAGAAGTAAAAGTGCAAACATGCTTGGCGCATCAACCATCGGGATGACTATTTTGTTCGTATGATCGGAATACAAAAACTAAACGCGGCGATTGCTTGACCTCCTGCGTGCTTGTGAGTGCGTAGAAAAAAAAAACACCCCAAAAACATCCCGGGTATTTCCCTGCGCCAGACGCAATGATTTTCTGTGAAACCCCATGCAGACCAGACGCAGAGAGGTGCAAGACTCGTTGTGACTAAGGCATTACTACTGAAACGTGTAATACAATTGTAATACAAATGTAATAGACTTTATAATTTCCAGCATCCTACATAATAACTCAATACAAAGTCTAATTGTGAACGTAATATGTCATTTGCATATCAGTATCCGGTCTGTTTATCAGTTATACAGAGCGGGTATCTAAAATGGTATTTTCTTACAAAATAATGCTGTTATGCTTCGGTCGTTAACACTTTCAGTACCAGCTATAATGTAGCTTCATGGGAAGTGTGTGTATTAATTGTGAATATATTGACATGTGGCCTCCAAGGAGTTAACAGTTACACACTGCTTATAAGAACGTATGTGGAATGTGAGATGTACGGAAAGAAGACGGTAGTGCCATTCTCATTGGACTTTAAAAAATCGCGAAGTTAGGGGACAGGGACAATAGGACATTTCGGCTTTTGGTACGGTTGCTAGACAACTTTCCCCCTAACTTCGCGATTTTTCTAACTTCGCGATTTTTTAAGCCCAATTAGAATGGCACTAATGTGTGAGTGTTTATGTGTTGGTGGTTGGGTGTGCTCGATGGTTCCAACATGCTGCAACAAGGAAAATCTGCGTTATCTATGGAAGATTTGCAATATAATGATACATGTTTGTTTCAATGTGATACATTAACACATTACATGACATTCTAGACACCTTTCTAAAAATATGCATTGGTATTCCCGATGATAGTGAATCCGGAATCATTTTCCATTCTATATAGAAGTAAATAAATACATGTCACACCTACTTATCTAATGCTTCGATTTACGATTTCATGTAGATGAATTGCACCAATTTAAAACACATCCTAAGGCGGATATTAACCGGCGGGATAACGATTGTTGGGAAATGGTCGTTAATTAAGCTGTGATGCTCTCTCTCATTCTCCTATAAACAATAAACTAAAATGAATCCACCATTGCCTTTCACCGAAGTCAATCTTCCCAGTTCATGTCTGCAAATTTGGTCCATACCCAGCTCTTTGTAGCAGTGACGTCATATTTACGTCAGCTTTCACACGTAACTGTTCGAACAACATTTCTTGATTAACAAATAAAAGTTCATAGTTAAGAATGGTATCAAAATAACGCACATCAATAGTTTGCACAACGTCTACTCTTACCTACATAGACATTGAGATCATATTATACAGACACAGCGATACATTGCATTTTGTTGTTCGTCACTTAGCATGCCGATCTCTATTTTACCCATTCTCAATCACAAGCAATGAGGGTTACTACCATGACTTTCGACGATAATTGTTAGGACGATGGCCCAAGTGAGGCATTACTTTATATCACCGATTGTTGAAACCATTCTGCAATGTTGAGTACACACATGAGCTACGTTTAATGGCTCGAATCGACCTAAATAAAATCCATCTTGACGTGTACGTTCCAAAAGAAGCAATTCGTATAAAGAAATATTTTAGCATTCACTTTTCCAGTAACACAAGTACAAACGCATGTTTTGTGTTGCCTTTCCCAAACAACATTTGGCGGTATGAGCTGCTCAATAATGTTTCTTGAAATCGGCACCAGCTAAAACACACTGATAATTACATACATATTTTCACAAATTTGTTCATCAGCGTGCCAAAACATGAGATACATTTGTTCTGGGAGAATCACATGTGAATCGTAATTCTCAGAAGTCACATTTTTAACATCAATATGATATATTTACTTCGTGACAGAAACGTGTATTTACATTTCGTTTAATAGGCTGAAGCAAATGTCTGAAAATGTTTGTCATCAATTCGTCAGGAATCGTCAGTCCTTTCCACTCACGGATCTGACTCTTTTAGTTCAACGATTGCCACAATCCGGCTGGAAAAACGATTCACGTGACTAGCAGCAGCAAACGCATAACACAACATCCCGACATAGTTCACTCCCAATTACTTAGTACTGTGCTTTGAAAGTCACATGAGTTTTGATCGGGAATCTGGTGTTGATCCTCCAAAAGTTGCAAAGACTAGTAGGAAGAGCGCCCTCATACGACGGTCTCGACCTCCTCCATGACTCCATCGGTCAGCTGGCTGTTGCTACTGTTTCTGTTCGGGTAGTCCAAGGCACTGTCGTTTAGCCTCTGTCGCTTTTCAAGCAGCGAGTTCGTGCACGACAACTCATTGTTCACCTCATCGCTACTACAATGCCGCTCAACGCCTCCCAGTAACCGGTCCGTCACTTTGGGCGAGTTCTCGTTGGAGTTGCTGTTGATTTGGCTGAAGTCGATCAGCGTGGAGTTGGGGAAGTGATTGGGCGTGCCGCCGTGGCTGCCTGGAGTGTACATGGAATGTGGCCTGGGTCTTTCGGACTGGTCAGGGAAGGTCTTCTTAACATCGCGGCAGATGTTCGGATTCGCCGGCCGCCCGTCAACCTCCAATCGCTTCGCGAAGGGTTCCTTCTGCGGCGGCCCAGAGATCTTGGAATGGCGATTCGCGTGGTTTCCGTGTGGCGAGTCGAAGAGACCTACCGTGGCGTTTTCTTCAGCTGTCCTGAACGGAGTGTTCCTCCGGTATGATGCATCTGCTGATAGGAGCCAGTACGTCACAAGTTGACCTTTACCCTTCATGCTTATAAGGCCACGTTCTTCCAGCACAAAACCGCCGATCTCCTCCAAAAGATCCTTGGTCTCTGAACTTGTGTGGATCTTCAGAGCTGGAAAACAACGAAAAGTACATTTAAAACGTATACACATGATCCATGGCATATGCCATGGTACATCAATTTTTATCTTCTCTATTTAACGACCCATTTCATTTTTTCTAATCATTACCTGCAGACAACAATATAAAACATCCTCAAATGAATGTTATCTGATTATGGATGATATATTTACAAAATATTATATTCGGGTCATGAGGTTTTGACGACTCTGTACGAAATTGAGCGGGCAAGGTAAGTGTGTCTTGTTTCGAACGTCAACATTTTTTTTTAAAAAACGAACAGAACAAGCCAACTGTAATGTCGACATCAGTCAAAGTGACGGTTCCTCAAGCATTCAACCAAGCCGATGTATTCGAGGAAACAAATCTGTAGCTATGCGCTAGTGGTAATGTAGTATGGAGAGGGTTAACCTTTTATCTGCCAGACAAAATACTGCTCAATGTTTTCTATGCGTATTACTCGTGCGTGAATACATCCATAGCGGATAAAGAGTTAAAGAAAATCTCACCTTCTCCATTAGACTCCATTCTGGAGGCCGTGTTCACGGTGTCGCCGAACAGGCAATATCTCGGCATTGTCAAACCAACCACGCCCGCAACGGTGGATCCTGTAATGTAAGAATATATAAAGCGGATTACAGTAATGCCATCTGTGAAAAACAAAATGTTTCTGAAAGGAATATACGTGTATTTGTTTAAGTATTTCCAATAGTAAGACATAAACAACAATCTTATATTCCCGTGGGCGTGCGCTACGCGTTAGAAAACGCGAAATCATAAAGTGATGTTACGTTGTTGTAATGAGTCTTATGATGAGCCGATGACATCTAAACCTATCATTTTAATAGTTCACATCATTTTGTCGATATGATTTATGTTGAAATTTTAGTTTAAGGTTTCACTTGACACGAAACTGTGAGTTTTCATGTAAACTCAACGAAAGCGTTGAGATTTATCTCACGAACGCATTTCAGTCGACGATACACTATCTACGAAATATGGGTTCCAACATCATAAATATATAACACAACATTATGTGACACATTCGATATAAACCTTTCTGACAATACTATTTCGTAAGTAAGTTTTAAGGGGTACATTCAAAGTAACAAACCACGTCCTACTGGCGATAACGTTTCCTCATGTCAATATTATGAGGAACATGTATAGGAAAAAGTCAAGCAGTAGAAACTCGCCTGAGTGGATGCCTATCCTGAGCTTGAGGTTGACATCAGGTCGATGTCTAACGTGAAACACCTTGACGGCGTCAAGTAAGTGCAGAGACGTCGACGCGATCTCGGCCGCGTGCTTGACCTCATTGCGTAGAGGCAGGCCCGACACCAGCATGTAGGCGTCGCCGATGGTCTCGACCTTGTAGACATCGTAGAAGCTGATGATCTCGTCAAAGAGCGTATACAGATCGTTCAACATGTCGACGACCTGGTGTGTGGGAGAAGGAATTCGGGCTCATTTATACTCTGGTGACTAGGTTAGTGAACCACGCTTTCAGTGTTTTATCGGCATACACAATAGTCATAATAAACTAGGTAAAGATAAGCTAACACTGTCAAATGCACAGATATGTTTTTAAAGAGATATGTCATACCAGGCCTCCAGGCTGTGCGGCATTTTCAGCGCAAACTACATTTCATGAACGGTTCTGACTGCTATAAACTAATCATTCTGATTTCCTTCTCCACCTTTCCCAAACAAGGAGAGCGCAAATAGTGACTGCTCTAGTGCATACACAACTACATTTCTTTAAAAAGGGCTGAAAGCCTGGAAGCAAAGCGAGCTGTTAGCATCATTCTTTCACAAACCTCGAAAGGCGTACTCTCCGACGACAGGCTCGTGAAGCCCACGATGTCGCTGAAGAAGATGGTGACACAATCAAAGGACTCTGGGACGACCTGCATACCGCGCTTGAGTTGGTTAGCCACGGGTCTGTGATGTTAGGGAGAGCGAGAAAGAGAGCAATGACCATGATGACATGCATGACATGGATGGCATACCAGACAACGAGAAAGAAAGATTTACGAGAAAATAACATCAATACGTGTATAAGTGAGAGAGAAAGTGTACGAGAGAGAGAGAGGGAGAGAGAGAGAGAGAGAGAGAAAGAGGCGACGTGAAAACACACAATAATTGCCAATGTCGCAATGTGGTCAACTCACTCCTAATGCGCTACTTAAGTTTACATTGAGGTAAATATCAAAATTGTTTGCTGAATATTTCTTCAAATTTTCATGTTATGAAATAATATTGAAAACTATAATTGTATCATTTGGAAACAAAATAATGGCCCCATCTTATAAAGAATTGCGATTCTTATCGAGTATAACTTTGTACAATTAAGATAAAGCATTGGACTACAGATCTATCGCAAACATTTTTAAGATAAGCCCATGAAGTGGCAAATATTAGCACCATAACTAAGATTGATTGCAACTAGAGTTGCAATTGATTTAAATCGCTGATATATGAAAGATTATACATTAGAGATAAAGGAGTGGATCAATTTTATAGATCAATCGCAAATCTTTACAAAATAGGGCCATATATGCGCATTACTTGGGGAGCATCTGATGGAGGAGGTTGTCCGTTTTCTTCTTCTCCTCCAAGAGCTGTTGCGTCCGATCCTCTACGATGTCCTCCAGATTGTTGGCGTACTTCTCCAGGATCACGATCATGTTGTCCAGGATGTTGGGCTTCCTGCAATGCAAGATGACATGAACTCTTTTCTTTGAACAACGACCTATCCATTCTGTTTGCATATTTTCCCTAGTAATATACGCAAATCCCTTGCAGCAGTGTTACATAATTATGTCTGGCACCGCCTTAAGTCTTAGTTAAGGAGCTTACGTCCACTTGATGGACTGAGAAGAAAGGACAAGAAAACAGGAAGACAATATTGAATACAACATCAACCTACCAAAGTCATAATACTGGTATAGGATAATGGTTAAAGTTAAACGTGAAATATATTACGTTGTATGGATACTCCAGCGCACTTTAGCGTTGTCATATCCTCCACAAGGAGCAGATCCCAGTAAAATGTGATTTCGTTAAGAGAAAAAAAAATGTACTCTGAATGTCTGTGCTTCGCCTCATGGGTTTGAAAAATTCCTACCGCCGCAATCCTGTGCTCAATTTGTATACTGAAGGCAAAGCGCGTGGTTTATAATACAATATGTGCGTTTACTAAGCAGCGAATTGGCCAGAACCTAGTCTACAGAACCTTGTTACTCACATGCCCTTCTGCAGCGGCTTGAGTCTCGACGTGACCTGCTTGATGTCTGGTCGCTCCTCGGGGTTCTCCTTCCAACATTCTTGCATGGCGGTCAGCATACACTCGGCGCAGTCTTCCACCTCCATCACGTTGGGTCGAAACGGCGTGTTGGGGTCCAGCGGGTGCGTCACCTTGTCCACGATCTCTGCGGGGTCACCGGGGAAATGAGGGGGACAGGAGGGTCGGAGAGGACATTAAACTCATGGGATTATCACTCACACGCATGAACGCAGAGGGCGTACTGCTCGGATATCTGACTTTTAAAGTCACCACGATTCTAAAATCGTAAGGACTATTTTACTGGAAATATCACCTACTTATACAAATAGAATTACCGCGTACTGCGATCCAGCTAGTTGCAGCGTCGTATGACTGATCGGATCGTGTCGTATGCGATTGCCTTTACAATCATACGCGGCAACAAGGGTGCAATTTTGATGACAACCACCCCCGCCCCCCCCCCCCCCCCTTAAATGAATAATATTTTCACAAAGGATTCTTAGACGCGGGCTTTTTGTGAACAGTTTTCATTTTCATTTTGTTTTCATTTCAAAAGTTACGTAGTCACGGTTGCATTCACACACATGTCAAAATCAACAACAATATTGCACAGGGGTATGCATCCTATACGTGGGTAGTGGTGGGATTACTAGGTGTATAACGGAATTATGAATTAATACACATTAAACAATAACTTGCCACACTGTAGTAAAACAGTTTATAGAGCAGTGTTTTGCTAAATAAGGTTTCAAAAAGAGTGAATCTTTTGGTAACATTATGTACCTGTATTCTCGCAGACAAGGCAATCAAGTCGCTCTAGACTTACCTTTAGGACCCAGTGAGCATTTCCCGTAGGGCCCTTGCCGCGTGGCCATCTCGTAGAGGATGATCCCGAAGGAGTAGATGTCACCTTTCTGTGTGCCCTCTGGTCTGGGCGCTGGGTCGCGGAGAAGCTCAGGTGCACGCCACAGCAGCTCTGAAGATTCAACGAGTCAATGGCTATAAAAGGTCAACTTTAAACAAGACAATGGCTTAAGGTCAATATTCAACAAGTCAATGGCTTAAGGTCGGTATTGAACAAGTCAATTGATAAAGGTCAGATTTCAACAAAGCAATGGATAAAGGCCAAAGCTCAGCAGAGAAACGGATGAAGTTCAAGACAATTGCTGTTCAACGAGGCAGTGGATAAAAGTGAATGTTCAATGAGACAATGCCAAAAAGTCAACTTTCAACGTTCCCCTTCTCTGATAATTGCTGTGTAAATTTAATACTCCTAAACTACAACGGTTTGACAGATAACAAAATGGTGAGAGATTATAACACATTGAGGCACAAAGGTCAGAACTACACTGTAAAACAATAATGTTTTTTAATCTGATATTAACCTGGCTAACTTCCGCACACTTTTTCTATTGCAGATACGTCATATTCACCTCATGGGTGAAAACTGTCAATCTGCCTCTGGTAGATTTTTCATCACCATACCATAAATCCCATAGAGTAGCATTTTATCCGGCACATTAATGGTTACCCCTTGCATTGCCAGATAAAATGCTACTGTATTGGGTTTTGTGTGCATAACTGATGACGATATATTCACCTGGTACAGACAGGGTTAATACATACTTTCAAGCTGGAGTCGGGCTGGCGTTACTTACTTTCGTACTTGGCATGCTCTCCCATCTCTGGCAAGCTGCTGCCACTCCGGAACTGATGCAGGCCGTAGTCCGTGATCTTGAGCACCCATCGGCTGTCGACCACGCAGTTGCTGGACTTGAGGTTGCCATGGGAATGGATCTCACTCGCGTGTAGGCAGCTGAGGGCCTGGAGGAAATGAATAACAAGGGAACTTTCATCTCTCGAAATCATAGTGATTTTGTGCTCTCTCATATATTATAATACCAAACATTTAAAGCCACAGACTCGTAATGACAGCGAAAATATCTTGTAACAATTAATGGAGCAAAGAACTATGAGGATATCGTTTATTTAAACATGTATCGAGAATAGCATAACATTTATTATACTTTAGTTCGTTGACCTACATGTACAGAACCTACTTCGTTTTGTACGAGTCCTACAACGAGTGATGATAATTATTAGGACTGATGATACTAGACTAGCACTACGAACATGACGAAAAGCTGAATATCATGTATTGGTGCATTGTTTTCACTCCTCGCCCCCCCCCCCCCCTCCCCTCGCCCCCTCCCCAATTCAGAACTTTGTTTAATGGCTGGGTCTTCTAACAGGACTGGTCACTTATTCCAGATGCATACATTATCGCGCACGTGTACATTTGATTAACCGAAACTTGCCAGCAGATCTCATAATGCTATGAGAAATCCTTTAAAATGACAGTTCAATATTTGACGGTTGTCCAATAAAGCGTCATGGGGGAAAACGATCGGATTAAATCGTGAATGATTGATGGAGCTACAGTAAAGTAAAGCTAACAGACACATATTTTAGCATATAACTTGTCTTGCCCTTAAATATCATTTCTAAGCCAACAATTCATCATTACCGGTATAACTGATTGAGTGTTTCTCATTCATGCATTTTGAGTATCTTTGTGGCTTGCGTTGCCGGGCAACGGCTTCGTTGTTCGTAATACCATCTATCAAACCACAGCCGAGGTTCCTGTCTCCGTGGCACCTTGATAGATGAGTTGATTTCCAGGTTACGATGATTATGTATACGGCCCGTGTGTCTCCTTTCTCTGGTATATAGTTTGGTTTATAATTACGTGGCTATGGTCGTTAGACAAATACTTTCTGCGTGGGAGGGGTGTTTTGAGCAAAAGGAGGATCATGACAATACAAACAAGGTGGGGGGGGAGGGGGGCGGGTGGTGGGGGGGGGGGGAGGCGGTCAGGGCTACCTTAAGTTGACACAATAGGTTCGAGTAGCCACGTAACGCACTAAATGCACACAATACACATAGACACATTCACACGCACACACAAGAACCACATACATACGCACACGCGGACACAGAAGCTATGTCGATTTTTGACGATCGCAGCGGAATCGCCATCTAGTGAGATGGAAGTATTACTGAAGAACTTTACTGCACTTTTATGCGAACTATGTAAATCAAGCCGGATATGATGTACGTTACATAATAGTCTCACGTCCGTTTTACATCGGTACGTTTCTGGAAAAAGGTTTACATTTATCTGTTAGAGGTTTACACATATTAACCATTAAACACACAAGTGGTATTACCTTTAAAATATCACCTATTAGTGACGCGATGAACATGCTGTCCAATTTCACCTCGTCATTTTCTAAAATATCCTGTGAGAAAGAAAATGGGACAAAATTAAAGCAAGTTCAAGTATCCAAGTTCTAGTGTTGGACACGAGGATCGAAAAAGAAAAATCGCATTGAATCATAATAACAATAACACTCTCCAGATAATGAAATGGAAATCTAGTGAAACCCGGCAACTAAAATATAATACATTACCGACAGCCCAGCATGTCCAATGAGCTGTCAAATTCAGTTTACACATTATACATGTACGATTTGTATTGGTCTCATGTTTCCTGATGATTTGTAAAATACACAAGAAGTCAAAAAATGGCAGTGACATAGTTGGAAGATATATGAGGCTTAGACACTGGAAACAAAAATGTTGCTCGCTATACACATAATGTAGTATTGGCAAAATCTATATATCAACAGGCATGCCAGGAGCGGTATTATTACGATCACTATTAATACGCCGGTTTCTTGGTCTAAACAACATATTTTAACCCTCTCATTGCTTTTGATATAAATACGTGTGTTAAGTCAATACAGTTTATAATAATTGGTACTAAGGGGGTTAAGAAATTTATGTTTTGCTGACATTGAGCACTCTTCATTATAATCATGTGGTCCATGGTGGTCATTGCGGTTTTCTCCCTTCCCTTACTATATTGCCACAGTTGCCTCGGTAACATATCGGCATGACGTCACACCGCGAACACCCCCCTACATCTATCACGTTACACGTAAACTGTATCGAGTCTGATGATATCCAGAGCAAGTCATTTCCAATGGCGGTCGTTTCTCACCTGTAAACTCCCTTTTGGGCAGTACTCTGTGATGGTGCAAATATTCGGCGGATCCACGCATGCGCCGATGAACTGGTTCAAATGCGGATGACGTAGGTCCCTCATCTAGAAACAAGTGCAAAACCAGGATCACATAAAGCGGTATTAATATTTTATGTGGTAGATGTGTGTTGCCCATGGGTGTTGTGTGTATTACCTGTGCCGAAATACGTGGACGGCGCACAAAGAGTTATCAAAACATGCGAATAGAATAAGACACCGATGACATTAATTCACTGATGGATGAAGAGAGCGTGGTGTAACAATAATCGGTCTACTGTTGTTTTTTTCCCTTACCAGGGGCGAAGAAACTAATACCATACTGCAGTATGATAGGCAATCCACAAAGCCGGTCCCTTTCCAATCAGAGAATTATGGATCTGAAGGATTCGAAGAACCAGGTATAAATCAACATGATGGATGCAAAACCCTCCTGGAAATCAATGTTCACACTGATATGGCGTTACTTATATTCAGAGACCGAAATAGAAGATGAATACAAAAGAACTAAAGAAGACTTACAAACACAAGGAAAAATGGAAGATCAACAAGAAGCACAACAAAGCAGAAAAACAAGAAAAAAATCTAAAAGAATAATAAAAGCGAGAACAAGAGAAGAAGAACAAAAAATGGTTTAAAATTAGAAAAAGGAAACAGAAGAAGAGCTCTAAAAAGAAAAAAGAAGAAGAAAAGAAGAAGGAATTTACGTTTTCAAGATTTAACAGGAAGATTTAACAAAATAAGTGAAACACTCCAGGCCACCGAGACGACATGATTTTGCCACGATTCTGTACTCGTAAGAGCTGAAAAATGTGACGTCACCTTTTTGCACAGATGCAGTGACCGAATGCCAGTACTGCAATTCAGCCAGTCGCAGAGTCGAACGACTGATTGGATCGTGTCGTGTGAGGTGGCCTTATTCGTGTTTTTGCTTAAAGCAGACTAAACGAGAACTTACAATCTTGAGCTCCTTGCGCACCGAGCGAGGAAGATCCACATGCCTCTTGTGAACCTTCTTGATGGCGACCAGCATGTTCTTGTAGTTGCCCACCTCAGTGAAGATCTGACAGCGGTACGGGTCCACCGACCCCTTGCTGTCGGTAGTCATCAGACTCAGCTGAAGTCACGTGACAAACAAAATGGCGTCACAATTCCAAATTACAAGTCATTAAGATTTTATTCACCATATTAAATTTTAGTAAAAGGTATATGTAGTGCGAACATTAGAAAAGCGAAATAACAGCAATGATGGAAAAAACTGAAGTATCGGTAAGTAAAGTGTATGCTGTCAAAGTAATGACCTAAATTATTTCCTTCCAGTCACAGCCAAAGTAGAATATGTTATGTACCAACAAAAAAGTCAAACTATATCAACGTTTGAACTGATCTGCCCAACTTGTCAACACCCAATTACCTTAATTCTATCACTGTCTGAATACAATGACACCTGAATATATAAGACCTCCTAAAAGAGTTGAAAATAAGTCTTTATGAGCAGGTTGTCTTTAAATACAGTTTACTGTAATACAGTT
Source organism: Arbacia lixula (assembly GCA_963669155.1). Lineage (NCBI taxonomy): Eukaryota > Metazoa > Echinodermata > Echinoidea > Arbacioida > Arbaciidae > Arbacia > Arbacia lixula. Next base: position 799,233 of record OZ022579.1, read on the forward strand.
CTTTCCAGTGAGAAACAAGTTTTGAACTTTTATCATGTTTATGCGCCAGATAAGTTGCTGCTCTATGAAATGTGCATACATTACCTTTGCGAAAATGCCTCAATGACGCCCAATGAGTAATAAGGGAAACGCACAATGTTTTTATGAACAAGTAATCTTTTTTTTCAGGTGATCGCTTGAGCAGGCTGCACTGTTTCCTAACATCAAATATCTAAAAAGATGAGACTACTATTCGACGTGCTGGCTGTGGTCAAACTTGGTCTTCCTTTCTCAGACTACTAGACCGACTGACCAGGGTCATTGCCTACCTTGCTGATGGCTGAGATGGTAGATCCATTGTGTCTCTTGGTCTGTATGTCTGTGTAGTCGATCTTCCATAACAGACTCGCGAGCTCCTGCTCATACTTCCAGTTCCTGTTCATGTGGAGAATAATAAATGGACGATGTTATTTCCCTCATTGATATATCAAACTTTGATTGGTTAAAGTGCGTCACATGACCACAAATAGTTAAACTATTTTCGAGAGAGAGAGAGAGAGAACCCAATGGAACTTTCGGAGGTTAGATAATAATTATATATACTTCAACATTAATTTTGTCGCTAAAATATTCAATAATCCTGTTCACATATAATGAATACGCTGCCTAGTTGACTGACGTGTGTCTTGATTTCCGCTGAACGTGTTGAGCGGATTTTCTCACACATTGCTTAATGTTATAAATCGGTAATAAGAACATCACTGCATATTATCAATCTTTCATTAGTCAGTAAACCTCACCTTGGTAACAGTATATCTAATCTTACAATACGGTTGTCCAACGCTCTTCAAGACTTGCTTGCAAGATGTATAAGCTTTTTCTCAGATGAATTATATACCGTCAAAAGTGTTAGAACATGATCGTCAATAGAGCTCTCATTTGCAATGCACTTCTTTACTTACAAAAAGGCTGAACTTCATTCACTATTGAATCGCCTTACAATTTTTACGTCACTACGAATCAACAGCAACATGGAAAGGCGTATTCCATGTACCTCCCGTTCGGTACGACTCACCTGTAGACGACCACGGTTGCGATGAGGACAATGAGCAGAATTCCGCCGACGACACCCGCCACGATCTGGCCAATGGGTCGGTATGGCACGATGCAGAACTCGCCGTAGAACCCGCACTTCGGGACGGCCAGCGGCGGGGAACCACTGATCCACGGAATGGACGTTCCTTTAATCGGCTCATACACCTGTCACGAATATCAAAACAATGTGTAATCATTAACATGGTCTTCTTAACAATTCCATTTTGTTGAGTGATCAGACAAATACTTTGCTATTCTACTTCTATAAAAATTAATATTAATCATGCTAATATTAGTACTACTACTACTATTATTACTACTACTACTACTGCTACTACTACTACTACTACTACTACTACTACTACTACTACTACTACCACTACTACTACTACTACTACTACAACTACTACTACTACATCTATTACAAATGACAATACTGATTGCATTAATAGGAATACTAATAACGATGATATTGATAATGATGATGATAATAATAGTACGAATAAAAGTAATACATTAATAATATCACTACAGCTATTTCATTTTGCAATTTAGTACTTTTTAACGACAGCTATGATAACAAACATACATGAAATGCATATTTTTTTCAAACTTACCCATGTGAACGCAGTTCCATTCCCCAAACACGATCTTTCCACGGCCTGTTGATGTCACGTGATAAAAGAAAGAGTGCCATTATATGCATTATCAGCACTTTGATAATATATAGCTGTACATGCTTAGATTATCAAATAATCTAGCCCAATAACTCAAATTGCGCCGGCGGGAAATATATTTAAGTATGCATGTTTTATTCTTAGTTATATAATGTAATTCAGCCAATGATGGAGATAAATATTGCACCATGTTTCTGCATGTGATCTGTTATTTTATGATTCCCAAGGCAAAGATACACACTAATTAATCATGAACGGAACTCTTGTATCAGTCGCATTTCAATTGAAATTGGTGTTGAAAAAAAAAATGTTGAGCAAATTACTTAGCAAGCTGAATTTGGAAACTGCGCACATACATACATTTCCTTTTAATTGCTTGTTTATTAAAGACAAATTGTGATTGATTGTGATCCGTGGTTTATAACGATCAACATGCTTCCGTACGATTACTATTGAGCTAGTGCAACATTCGATATTGTCGAACGGTAATCATGGTAATTATAATATCATTGACTCGATTATGCGCCGAGCAGGTCTTATTCCACCAATTCACAGCTAAATCTCACAGCGCAATATCTGATCCTGAACAGGTGTTAATATAATGCCATCAGGGTTGTATATTTCCATCAGCGATGCCATGACCACGCACTCATAATGGACAGCCGTATTTCTTCTAACCAAAGACAGTCGGATATGCCATTAAATAACCTTTTCTGATTCATCTACAGCACTCCCGTTTTTATCATATATACATTATTCCCCCCGTCTTATAAACAGTTACCACTGTTGTGAATCGAAGTCCAATATCTTACCTCTAATATACAGAATTACGATTGGGAGCAATTGCAATCTAAGTTGCGATCAACCGTAATTATTTATAAGATACGGCCGTCGCATTCATATCCAACGCTGGCAGATAAATGCTTAACTCCGTATCCGCTAGAAGCCATACTTCCTTATCGAAATAGTGTTTATTACCAGAGTAAAGCTATTTCAATGTAGCATAAAGTGTTAACCCTCTATGTGTCATTGATGCATTTTTGATGCATGTAATATGTAAACCACACTGAGACGCAGTTTATCTGGTACAAAAATGGTAAATCGGAGGATAAAGGTGAGAAGAGTGATATAAAAAAGCTTACAGGGGTGCTGTTGGTGATCTTGATGGTTGAGACGGGGTGCATAATGTAGCCGTATTTATTGTACCCATCACCCAGTTTCATGGCCACGACTGTGATGTCCGCATAGGCGTCGCCTTTGTCGTTGATATATTTCGGCCTTCCTGTAATACCTGCCAAATGGAGATAATGCGAGAATATATCACGCATGAGATCTTCCGTTGAAGGTGGGACTATATGTCATGTAATTCGTGAATGTGATCAGAATAATCTAAATAAAAACGAAAAGAAAAATATGAAATGAAGTTAAATTGAACATACAACGACGAAAAATTAATCTAAATGATAGGACTGTTTTTTTTTTCTTATGTTATTTTGACATAGCTTATAACAGAACTACTCCTGGCGACATTTGTATCGTTATGCTCGAAACATTGAGCAAGCAGCTCTTATAGAGTTAACTTTTAACAAATGAACCCTGTCCCCCTTTTAGGGCGTGTATTACCTCACTATCTGACCCTTTCAGAACCCCGTCCAATCCCTTTTCTCTGAGGTACACAGTTATGATTTATATCACACGCAAGTTCAGTTGCCATCAATCATGACACGGCTCAGTTCAACAACATCCTTCTGAGTTTACGGTATTATTACTAATTTAAACATCAATCCAATTATATTACAAATGTAAGTTTTGTTCAGGGTACTTACTGTTGCGTTTCCTACAAAAGATTCTGCGCATGATCTCTGTGCCATTTCTGATGTCGATACCATCTGCAAGCGACTCGTTGAGGGCAGCAGCATACACGTTGTAGACGTTGTCGTATAGGTAGGCAGCTTCGATTGGGATCTATTCATATAGAATCAAATCAATGTAATATCAAATCGATTGGGATCTATTTATATAGAATCAAATCAAAGTAATATCAAATCAAATTGAAGGAGCTTCGTCTCTTTGATATGACGGTTGTTGTAGGTTATGTGGTCCTCTGTGGACGGTAAAGACCCCACTTCTCTTCACGATTAAGAGTAGGGTGAAAACACATTGGAGTGAACATTAATCCTATACCAGATAGCGGGTATGTGATGCTGCTCAGCTATGAACGTTAATACACATGCATTAAGAGTGACGAAATGACATTATGGATTAAAGGTGCTCTCTTCACGAAAAGAGCATTCGGACAAGAAAACAAGTGAAGATTTTAAAATGTTAAGGAAAACAATAAATCAAATCAAAATTAAATTAAATAAAGCGACAGGATGCCTCTTAGAAACGGAGAAGTTAGACCAGAAAGCAAATGAGAGTTTGAAAGAGATATGGTAAGTAACAAAGCGGTGAGGTCAATGCAAGGAGACAGGGATGGAGAACGGGGAAACATCAAGGTGGAAACTCGAGGTAGACGTGAGACAAATTGATAACAGAATAGAAAAAAATTGGTACTGATGTTTCGTTTCCAAGCAATCAATCTTCATATCTAAATTCAGAAGGCCAAATTCAATCAAATCATCGCAAAGTTCGCATGACCCCGAAATTAACTCACCGTTTGACATTTCCGATTTCCTTTGATTTCACGATCAAAACTTTAGAGAGCAATTTGAGGCTATCTGTATTTTTCTTGATAAAGCATGTGCATTTCCATTCCCCTCAACCGTTAAATAAAACAACCATGACAACAGGGAATTGAACAGATAACAAAGAAACGAAATAAAGAGTCAACATTCGATGTATCGTGTTTCTACTGTGGCAAGTCGTCATCCAAAATGTTCTGCTACGTGAATCCGAATTATCGAATTAAGTATTGACATGAGCAACAAGTTCAATTGATGTACAATGGCGAATTACAACTCCGAGGACCATCTAAGGGCTGTCGCAAACGACATGCTTTTGCCACGATTTTGCAGTCTTGTAGGGGCCTACAACTGGAAACGTGACGTCACCTTCCTGCACAAATCCAATGACGGCGTCCTGCGATTTAGCCAGTCGCAGACTCGTACGACTGATCGGGTCGTGTTGTCTGGTGTGGCCTTTAGGATTAGCTTCCTACGTGTTTTCAGAGTCTCCAGAGAGCATTAGACGATGTAGACTGTGTGATTTTAATGTATAATGTACTTCTTGATGTCATTCAACAGACATGTTATAAACGGTCACCCATTGTCAGAAGAAAAACAACATGGATGCATAAAATTTGTGTTAGGGTTATAGCCCTTGGTGGTTACAAAATAATCATTTATGCTCAGTATCGAAACATTCACACGGAGAAACGACATACATGATAATTTTACCACACGTAAATTAGGTGATATGCAAGGAGTAAATACTTAGCATAACAAAACTATCTAGAGATAGAGTATCAATTAGTGTTGCTACTCACAACTTAAAAGTGCGTTTCTATGTTCATGAGCTGACTTCATATTTAAGGAAATGCGTTCCAAAGTATTGTCCGGTGTGGAAGATTAGTATTGGGGTTTTGTAGACGGATATACTAATTGAATGTCGAGTGGGGTAGTTGTGTAAAATAAAGGATGATGCAACACATTGCCATTTCAGACTTACGGCAATTATTTACTCGGTTGTTTTCCCCATTTTGAATACAAAATGTTTAGTCATGTTTTGTATGACTGGTAGAAACAATGATTCATATAAGTAAAAAGATATTTCGTAATTCAGTTAGTGGCTGCCACTGGGCAGGCTTACGGGGCGATCTTAAAATGTCAATTAGGAATTGAAAGTAGATCGATGGCCAGTATAGACCCCTTGGGGGCGCCTTCCGTCTTTGTTCATCTTCACTGATCACGTGTCATTCTACGGGTATCAGTATCAGTCTCTGCCTGTTTATTCCAGCCTTTCAATTAGTTTACAGTATCCTGGGGATTTTGCAAATGATTTTGTATAAAGCCAGGTAACCCGAACGCTTTCCAATTAGAGATATCTGCGGCAAGTGAACAGCAATCTAATCTATAAAGTGTATCTTTCTTCAGCGCGAAATCTAGTTCAAGATATTTGCGCAAATTTGAAAGCATACCTTTAACATATAGATGATGATTGTACATTGCCGTCTTCAAAAATACGTTTAAGATTACATACCAGGGGTGAAAAGGTTTAAGATAATACCTCATAATGCGCTTTTATTGATGTCGTCGGACAATAAAATCTCTAACATGTCTAAAGACGCAATTCTTTGATTAAACTATAAATATATTAATTCATTCATACAATCGTAATATAAAGTTGAAGGAATGGAACTACTGTCAAGGAAGAAAGTACCAGAGACACTGTTTTAGTGAAACGATTTTAGTAATCGATTCTCTCTCCTCAAAAACATGAAATCTTTTCAATAAACAGTTGTACTGATGACTTCTGAAGTCAATAGTGGCCTGGTGGGTAATGTCGATGCCAGGCAAGCAATAGATATATGTTATAGTTACAACCTGGTCTTCTTTTTCTTTGTCTAGCTTTCTAACAGATTGATCACTCAATCTTTTTTCCTACCATGCCTACAGAGAGTATATCAGCACGGACATTATGTAATCATAATTATGTATGGCATTTGTGCAATGCAATGTGATTACGTCATGTGAATGAGACGCAGGGCCTCATGGAAAAACGTGATAATAATTATGAACCTGTAATAATGGTAAACCCGTCTTGTCATCATAACGAATCCCGGTCTTGTCTCATGTCAATGACTTCAATTTCTTACCCATCCGACTTTCACGTTAGTCCCGCGGTCGGTGTCGACCGACTGTTCATTTAGCCGTAATTTGTATCATTGCTGTCTTGACCATTGCATAACTTATTACGATAAGGCACAATTAATACCAAACCTAATTCGTCAGTGGCTGTTGATATTGTTGTTTACTTGAAATTGGTTGATAATGGTTTGTTTACCTTTCCGACTTTCAAATCTATTTTGAAGTCGGAATTGAAGGGCGGTTCATATAGTCGTAATCTGTATCATTAAAATTATCACTATCGCATACCTGATCACGATATACATCGAATAATACCAAACCCAGTTGCTTTCATGAGTGTTTATCACGAGTGATTGTTTTTTGTTCTTTTGCTTACCTTTCCAACTTCCACATCAGTCCCGAAGTCGAAATCGAAAGGCGGTTCTTGAAGCTGTCGGAAGACGGCCTGTTTGAAGCTCTCGTAGCTCGGGTCCGTTGCCGGAGACAAGAATAGCGCCAGCAACGACCGGTAGAAGAGCAACACGTTGGGCGAGGGGCTACGGTAGTAGGGTTCTGGTAAAGATATACAGAACAATGAGAAATGTGAGAGAGGTGGCGAGGGAGGGGGAAGAATATCAGGGTGATTGATGTCATGAAGGAGAGAGGGGTGGATGTTTTAGGAGAGATAGAGAGATAACTTAAACAAGATGGAGGGAGAGAGATTATAGGTATAAGAAAGGAATTGCAAGCATTGGGAATAATTGAACCAGATACACAGATGCGAGTATCTATCAATTATTACACATCGTGACATTTTCTATCAGAAATTTGAAATCGCTTGGGTATGCACTGAAAATGGGAAAAATGTAAATCTTTTCAAATAACAATCCATATTGAAATGATGAATAATGAAACATGGGTAACAATCATTCAATAGAAACATTCGTTTAGAGAGTAACGAACATTCAGAGCCACATCCGTGTCATTGAAATGAAGTGCCCTTTCGAGGCTATTCGTGTACTGTATTGTCACTTTGAGGGAGGTGCTTCACAACGAGTGCAGCAATCGATCTGCAGTACGTGCATAGAAAACACAAGAAGCATTCTCCAGACAAAATCTTACATGATTGGAATCAGAATCAAGATATTGGGATCAGGTATTCATCCTGGAAACGATGCCATAAATAATCATAGCTGCATTCTTGTCGGTTTTTTGCATTTAATGATTTGTCACGTGCGGTTGTTTTCGAGCGTTTGGGTGATACCTTTATAATGTCAACAGCGGCGGTTTGATCAATCTATTATTAAACTATTCACAATAATACTCACTTTCCTTGTAATCTAAAATCAGCCCTGCGATATCCGGAATAATCACATTCTTGAAATCAGGCATAACGTGCACGTACGCGATGGTGTTTCTTTGGTGCAATGTGTTAGATTTGGGTGCTTGAAGCTTTTGAGTGATACATTATCTTCATTATGAATGTATTGGTTCGTTTATCACGCCTGGTATGGTATAATGTAGGGTATCCCGAATGATCACTATTTAGGAATTATAAATAACAGGCCCATGCGCACTGGTGTGCCTTTGGAAATACATGTAGTATGCTTCGTGGCGAGCTAAACTGCAACATGTAGCGATGTTCCAATTGATTGGAAAACCCGTCCAGTGTGAACACACCATGTTATACCGCTTTCACAAGGAGCGGTTTGCCGCAGATACCTTTCGCCTTAATAAGCAATGTCATGAGCCTTTAAGAGGGTTTCCACACTTATGTGAAAAATGTGTCTACCTTGGTATTAAAACATATAGAGCCGATTTGCTTGCATTACCGCGACGAAAAAAAAAAAAAAAAACGCTGGCAAGAAAGTACCGGCGGCGAGTGGCAGCGACAAAACCTCCTTCGTGTGAACGCTGCATAAAGCGTGTAGGAGCATGCGCGTAGGTGTATGCGTCTAGGCGCATGCGCGGCTTACCTCCCAGGAATAGGCGCAACGTCTCCTCGTCATAATTCTCCAGGTTGGCCCAAATGACCATGTACTCGCCGTTGGCCAGCAGACCTTTGTTCATCATCTCCAGTAGCAATTCGTAGACCTCGAACAGCTCTCCCATGAAGATGTAGACTACATGAGTGAAGGGGTCACGGAACGAGATTAAAAGTCACATGATTTAGACTTCATCAGAGAAGGAGAAATAGAACGATTTACCATGGCAACACGTGCAATCATGATAGAACATTTGTTGTTGCCATGGTAGTTATCATTGATACAATAATTGAAAACCTATATGCAACATGGCCCATAGAAGGAGAAATGGAACCAGATTGAACGACACTCCGTAGATAAGATGGAGACAATGAAACGACATGAAAATTCCTCCGTGAATATTCACATTACATCAGAGTCATGTTGCATTTAACATGTAAAAGTCTTCAATTATTGGAATTTATCATCAATGGTAACTACCATGGCAACAGGCGCAATAATGAGAGCTCATTGACTGTTACTAAGGTAGGTATCATTGACGGCAAGTTACAATGCTTAAGAACCTACATGTATATGCAACATGGCCCAGGACAAGAAATGAAATAAATAAAAATATATATATATTTACATCATATTAGAAAAGGAGAAATGGCCCGAGGTTAGTAAGAAGAAAAAAAAAATGTTTTCGTCATGGGCTAAGTTTTGTGGTAATAACATGTTTTTGAGATCATTTTGTGCCCATAATTTTAACCATGCTCTTCAGAGCAGTTTAGTCGATTTTCTTTGTACGTTATAAACATATTTAACCCATTGTTTAAACAACTCTCGAGAACTGGAGATATTACACTAGTGCATGTTGGACATACCAGAACAGACGATCATGTTTGTACAAACGGCAGTAGTATGATAATTTTCAGCATATGATGCACGCACGTATGTGCATGAAATGAATAAGTGTATTTGTTTCTTTCAACAGTTACATACACGTATTAACATAAATACTCTCTTTTATTCACACACACATCCATGTATATACATATACACGGACCTTCGCGTATTCTGTGATGTATACAAGCGCGAAATGGCGGTAGCCGTTGGCATTTCACAGAAAAGGTGAGATACAATTCGCTAGAGCCTAGCAACTCAATATCAAATTATACAGCCCACCTGTGTCACCCTGCATCGGACTGCATTGTAGGGTGAATAACGAAAGTCTATGCCATTATCTGCAGTTTTTTTCGAACGTCATGAGTTAAATACTTCATTATGCAGAGAGGTTATGGAGCATATCAAACGTAGAGACCCGTCTTTTGGTCCTTTGACTCTCGCAATCTGAGAACCTCATGAAATCGGTCAGACAGGGTTTGTTTATCCGGCCCAGAGGCGCCCAGCCTTCTTATTCCATTCCCGAGGTTGCAAGTAATATTTCACACCGTCTCTTTTCGCACGAATTGATATTATTTTCTAGGGAAAGGATCGTCCCATCTTTTTTTTCGTTTTGGAGACGTATCAGGAGTGGTGAACTTTACGATTGCGACAGCTCGGGCGGATGTAGGATTGGGTGATTCAGCCCATGGGGCGAGGTGTCTGGGTTGTCATCTGCACGTGGATCGGTGACATACGTGATCTCGATTCATGGCAAAGACCGATATTTGACGCTTCCTTTAGCGTAGCAAACTCAGCACGCATGGCCCTCGGACAAGTCTCGAGGACAAATCAATTGTTGTCCGCAATCACTGAGCACGTTAAGTGTATTGAACGTATATTGACAGAGAGTAGTGTTCCATTCATTCCAAATTCTGTGGGAACTTAGCGATAAATATCCACCACAACTGATGAAATTAAGAGAAAGAGATAGCTTGAAATAACTCGAGGAGAGATTTGGCAAGATAAGAATGGTGAAAAGGGTGAAAAGAATCCTTCCTTTAATTTGGATAAAGTTGTGTGTCCGAAATCCTTTTTCTCCGTGATTTTTTTTTTACTCAGTATTTAAACAAAATTTGCATAAAGTACATTGTCGATTTGGTGATCGTACGGCCGAATCGGGTGAAAATTGATGATTACGCACATGTACTTGCTGCGCATGATTATGTACCGGGTATATCTGCTAGTTACAATACATACGAACAACTAAGGAGGAGGAGAAGGGAGGAGAAGTTGGAGGAGGGGGAGGAGGAGGAGGAGGAGGGACGGGGGGAGGAGGAGGAGGAGGAGGAGGAGGAGGAGGAGGAGGAGGAGGAGGAGGAGGAGGAGGAGGAGGAGGAGGAGATGGAGGAGGAGGAGGAGGAGGAGGAGGGACGGGGGGAGGAGGAGGAGGAGGAGGGGAGGAGGAGGAGGAGGAGGAGATGGAGGAGGAGGAGGAGGAGGAGGAGGAGGAGGAGGAGGAGGGGAGGAGGAGGGGGAAGAGAAAGAGGAGGAGGAGAAGAAGTGGAGAGAGAAGGAGGAGGATCAGCAAGACGAAGAGGCTCGAGGAGAGGACAATTAATGTGTAAACAATTAGAACAAGGTCACATTTCTTTTCTTCCAATACTGTTATTTCAAACTTTTGATTGACCGGACAATACATGATCACAGCTATTCCATCATAAATCGCGTAGACTCTGTTCTAGTCCATGGCGCCGATTGCTAGGGACATCAGGTTTTGATCATCTCCTATTGTGTATAGATACGTGAGAATGTAAAACAATGAGATATAAGCTCTTTCCCGAGGGACATAATCACAACCATTATTATGAAATAACCCTGGACAAGGAAGGCCTTTGCCAATCGATCTGTTCATGATTACTTCTCCAACTGTCCAAGCGCTCTGTTTTTTAATCTGAACTTTCATTAATTTCCCGATTTCTCAAACGCAAGTACAAATGACTTCGTAGTGGTTTTATTTTCTCTGTATGTTCTCTGTGCGTTTTGTTGATGCGGGACAATTTCTGAATTATGTCATATCATGTAAGCAAAACAATGTATTGTGTTATCAGAAAGATATTTTAATCCATTATACAAACGGAATCTCATCATGATGTAACAAGAAGAATACGTTTTGTTTTTGTCTAACGAGGAAATGAATAGGAGAGAAAAGAGGGAAAGGAGAAAAAGAACTTAGAGTGAGTAAACAGGAGAAACAAAGGAAAAGAGAAATGGGAGTAGAAAATACAAGAAATAGGTATGAGGAGAAATAAGAAGCGTTAACGGAAAACATAGGAAGTTAACCCCTATTATGCCGGACAAAGATGTGCTCTATGGAAATCGCGTAGTACGTGTGAATTAAAAAAACACACATGTGATACGCAGAGTTAATAGTGAAAGATAGAGAGAGAGAGAGGGGGGGGGGGAGAGAAAGAGAGAGAGAGAAGGGGGGGGGCAGAGAGAGAGAGAGAGGCAGATAGAGGTGAGTGAGTGAAAGGCGTGAGTGAGAGAGCAGAGAGAGGGAGAGGCAGAGAGAGAGAGGGGGGGGGGGAGAGAGGGGGGGGGGGGGTGGGAGAGAGAGAGAGAGAGAGAGGGGGGGGGGGGGTGGAGCTTGGGAGACCATATGGACCACTTGTGTCATGCCTGCGTATTGTAGACATGATATAAGATTGCCGAAATAGAAAATGCTTCCGAAATGTGAATCCCAGCCGGATAAGAAGGTATAAAGAGATATATGGGAAAGTGGAGTAAACTTAATGCAACCTCATTTTTCGTGCACCTGTTTTTCTCAGGATAGCATATTTCTGCGTGATGTTTTTCCATCACATATATGATCACCCTGTCAGGTGGGGGAAAACCCTTATACACCTGAGGCCAGGAAAAATGTAATTTCTTCGGATCATTTACCAAAGATTCTTAGCAAATACGAATATTGCTAGTGGAAATGACATGACATTTAAGGTTTATCGAGGACTATTCGTGTTTTGATCGGCGAAGGTATGTATGTTGTTCTTCAAGTTAAACTAGACTTGTCACCCAGCAGCGAAATCATACCCACGCGCATCTGTGGAGGCATATCATATTGAATTTTGTTCCCCCAAAAAATCTCAATTTCTCGTTATGATCGGTGATTGCTTGACAGACAGGAGCGGAAAAGCTAGTAATGACTTTGTATTGTCTAGAGAGACATTTGTTGTATAATATTTCTTAAAAGCAAGGTTTAAAAAAAAGCATCGTGCTTGTCCTTATTTTGTTCCTGATAGCAACATTTATGAAATACAACACTGCGTGCAATTGCAAATCAGTGAAACTGTAGCTTCACGCGACACAGCATAAGTTATTATCTGCCTCGGTGATCCGCGTTTGCATTGGTATAACAGACAGCGAACCTCAGCTAAAAAAAAAAATAAATATATATATATGTACATATATATCTTTTTTCTTAAGTTTTAGCTGAGGTTCGCTGTCTGTTATCCCAATGCAAAAGCATAAGCGATATTTTGTCCGACCTTTTCGCCCGAAAGACACTCACGTTATAACATCACTACATTTTACCCGACACTGGAAGACTTGATACGATACTTACTTCGTGTGTGCTCGTACGTCCGCTCAACAATATGGCCCATCTCATTCGGAGCGCTGGGGTCAAAGGTTGGCGAGATGTAGGGACTGTTGAAGATATTCACCTGGCTGATGTCGATCCCATATCTGAAAGTTTGATTGATTTTTTTAGAACATTTATTTTCTTCCAACCAAACATTGAATCATACATTCATACATGCATTTGTCGCATATCTTAACATGTTGGAATATACTAACGAAACATAACTTTTATTAATTCATACCCTACAAAAAGACACCCATTATGATTCATTAACCTGTGGCGGAAAGCAACGTGTCCTGGAAGTTTGTGCTTGTGGGGGGACTCGCCTGAACTAATGGCATAGTCAAAGGCAAATACGTAAATATAATAACAAGTGTGACGAGGAAGAGTAAAACATTGTTGTGTTCTGAATTATCTGATACACACAATTTGTTTAGTGCAAGTTTGTCCAAAACTGAAAATCTTATTAAATATTCAAAGAATTTTGCAACAAAATTAAATGATGAAGTGTCGCAAAACCTGTCTCTAAAATATTGGACAACCCTTGACTTTATGATGTGTCAATTTCAGCTTGATTTGAAATGATATTAAGTTTTAATTATTTTGTTAAAGTGTCAAAAGGTTTGTATAGCACCCAGTGTATAACCCACGCATTCCCTGATGTGTGCAAACTCCTCGTTACTTATCAGTGTTGCCCGAAGACAAGTCTATTCAAAGAACCCACAGTTTGGGTTGGACTCGTTCCTTATATTCTGGGCCCTCGAATGTGCAGGCTTGCCTTTTCCACTCAGATACTGAGCAGCGCGACTCCCACGTAATCTGTTGTACCGACAATAGATAGCAAGCTCTGAAAGACTTCATAAATAGTCTTATTGTATAATGCCCTATATTTTGTATAATGGCATACGTGTATGCCATATTTGTAAATATAAATGTGCTCTTAATTTGATTTGGCGATGTTACCTTGAAACGATTAAGCTTGCCAAATATATCCCCATAATTCAAGTTCCAAACTAATTTTAACTGTCATGCCAAACCACCTCCACATTGTTTATTCATGAAATGGTATTAATGGAAGTTACAACATAAAACCGTTTTTATTTGTTGTGTATCTGATTACAGCCGGATGTCACAACAAATAACATGTTTATAGCCCTAGGCTTCTAGTGACTCTTCCCGAACTCTCCAACATGTAGGTCATACATATATATTACATCTAGTTTGAACATCACAATCAGCTTAGTCATATCAACTTTGTTAGAACTCTTCAAGATATATATTTCATTTAAATTTTGCTTGAGATTTATTTCAAATATGACAATAATCTTAACCAGATGAAGAGTGTATATCAGGAATATTTGTTGTCAGATTCATGATATGATGAGATTAGGATGAGATTGATAGATGACATGGATAAGTCCCGCTTCCAACTCCGCAATCCAAGACTTAAAAACAAACTGAACAAAAATAGTATGGTTTTCATAATGTTCTTAAATTCTACTTTCTGATTAAGTTTAATATATTTCATTCATGACATTCATGTTGTAAAGAGTTAACAAAATTTCATGTATCTACAAAAGGGTACACCTATATCCAACAAACATTTCTATGACCTAGATGTTTTCCGCATCTCGCCTCCCCTCCAACACCACGGTATTATTACATAACTCATGCTATTGTAGATCGAAAATGATGCTCCTCTGAAGATAAAGGGAAAACCTATGTAATTGTGTATTTCATATTTACATGTTAAGATGCACAGTGCAAAAACTAATCTTGATTGATATTGGTTATACGATACAACACGGAAATGTTTTTAATCAATGGAATAATATGAGTGCATTAATGTTGTATATCTGCGTATGTTTGTTACTCTTGTTGTTGTTTTTTGTATTTGTTTTGTATGTTTTCCCCCATGTTTTGTTCTAAACTTTCTTCTCTCTTTATTGAATATGTTAAAATTGATTTAGTTTTATAAGTTCGTTTTGACGAATTATACTTTGTACCTGACACTGTTCTGTAATGAAATTTGTATGTAATGTAAAATATGAAATGAAGCTGAACTGAAACTGAAGTGAAATTGAAATGCTTACCGCGGCAGCTTCGCCTCCAGATTTTCCTTCACACTGATGCGATCCGACTCGGACGATGACACGATGCTGACGTTGTACCAATTGAAGTGCTCGAGGATAACGACCACGGCTTGGGTCAGGAGGTCATCGGTCGGGATTGTCCGAGCAAAGGTCGTGTATATGCTCTTATCGCTCAGCTTACTCTCTGCGCATGTCTGTGAATATCAACGGGATGATAACGAGATTGCGGTTAGGTCAGTACGTCACACAAACTACTTTTTAAAAAAAAAAAAAGATGTACGCTGTATCTACCAGTTGTACAATATACATTACTGGCACATGATGAACCAACCATATCTTTACTACTATAAATAAAACATTAAGAAAAACATTGCACCGTGCAAACTATCAGTGTTAAGATGCTAGTAAGTTCGACATAAGCCCTACGTAACGATACCATCCAATAACATTAATGTATCAGTTGATAGATAAAGAATGATTTTTTCAAAAAGAGGGAACATTGCAAATGACAAGTATATAATGAATGCAAGGCACTTCCTGATATTGGTAAATGAAATGTCAATTGCCACAAAGATACAACGCAACACAAAGCGATAAACAAGTATATATCTTGATTACATAAATAATTCACTGCATTGATAGAGAAAGAAGTGAAATTATCATAAAAAAGTAGCAGTATTAACAGGTTTGGAAATAAGAGAGGTAGTAGCGGTAGAAGTGGTAGAAGCAGTAGTAGAAGTAGTAGTAGTAGTAGTAGTAGTAGTAGTAGTAGTAGTAGTAGTAGTAGTAGCAGAAACAGCATCAGTAGTAGTAGTAGTAGTAGTAGTAGTAGTACTAGTAGTAGTAGTAGTAGTAGTGGTGGTAGAAGTAGAAGCGCTGGTAAAAATAGCAGCATTATAGTTAGTAGTGCCAGTTCGAATTAATGGTTGTAGTTTTCGTAGTAACATGGACTACTGGCGCTACTAATCATAGTAATACTGTGATGAAGAGTAGGAAGAGGAATAGCGACATTCATACCCGAAATAGCCACATACGTTACAGCAACCCTACTGTATCCCCTTTCTCTTCCAAAACGGAAAGTAGAATCCAAATATTTATAGGATAGCTCCAAGCTCTACAAACACACACTCAACAGTTTTTTTTTTTTTTTGCATGTACACATTTAACCGATACATTTCCATGGCATTATAATCGGTCAAGGATTCGGTACTGTCTGGGTGTATGGCGGGGTTTCATTAGTGTACCGTAGTACTCCAGACTTCCTTCAGGATATGTATTAAGCCATTGAGAACAATCTCGTTATTTACCCTGCCCTCTGAGTACGCAACGCACTTCCTCCAAGACCTAATCTAGAATATACACAAGGGGTAGATCGGGAGCGAGAGCAATCGTATGCTCTAGATTTTGCAAAGAGTGGGACGCAATATCGGTTAAATATAAACCCCTTTTCCGCCTACAGCGCATACAGAATTGTATAAATACTCTATGTATTGTTTTTCATTCTTGTAGACCGTGGGAAAGACTGCGAAAAACTACGAATATTGCGCTCGTACACTATCCTTCCTTGTGCAGTCTTACCAGAACGTATGGGGGCATGGTAGAAAACAGTTTCAAGAACATTTAATAACCAGTCAGTAAACCTTTGCAAGCCATCTCATTATTCAAACCGAAACGAGATAGCCACATATCGAATTATTTATCATTCTTGTACGCATGAAGTTGATACTTCAGCAGTTGTGAAATCATTTATCTTCCCCGATCATGTGAATGATAACAAGATTCGAAAGTATAACGGTACTTAATCTTGAATAACGTCCCAACGAGAGTGAAGTACAACATTTATGCCATGCTTACATATTCTTTCTATGGTATGATACCATCTTTGATTTGGTATGGCTTTCTGTATCAGGCTTAATTGATCAATCGGTCGGAAATATAAACGGTGAAAATAAGATCATGTAGGGAATTAATCGGCATATATTGCTTGATGGGCAGCGACGCCACCCCACAGACTACCGCTTGGCTTATGGTAATGACACAATACCTAGGAACAAATACCAATGGTTTTAATTCTCTTACTTATCAATTTTCACGAATCCACAGTCGTATGTGGACGTTTCACGAAGAGGAAAAATATGATCCGAAATGTCTATATCATCTTTGCAATGAGTAAAGGATCCTATCATTATCATAAGTCAAGCAGAAGATAAGTGTTCAAGTCTCCGCATCGTTTTCTTTGTCTCAGCTCCTTTTTCTAAGAAACTGATGGAAAAGTAAAGTGAAAGAAAAAAAGAAGATCAAAATTAAAAGTGTTTTGGGGGGCAATATGAAAGAGTTGACGTGAACTTTCGCGGTAAGTATTTCCCGTCTGTAAATAAGATATATCCATATGCTGTGTGTTGGGTCAGCATAGTGCCGTCAGCCACTGTTTGAAGTCAGATGTCCATTTTCGTTTGACGCTAGCGATACATCTTCCTCCAGCCCATGCTTCCATCAATTATGCAGCCCAAACCGTTTCAGTCTATATCTCTCCAGGCATTTAACACAATTCAATTAATCACAGCAGTGTCGCTCATCTAGCACACCTCGTAACTCTTGATCCCGATCTGTCACAAGCAAATACTGCTTGCTTCTGCTACGATTCAGTCCAATTCACATCGTCTATTGAATAGGTGGCAATTGCAATCTTACAAATGCTTCCGAAATAAAGGGAATGGTCCGTAAAGGCAATCTTTCCGCTTGGTGAGCAGCACATTAAAATGAAGAAGCAGATTTCTTTTCATCTTCTTGAGGACATGCTCCTTGGGCAAGATGGAGCTTCCTAATTCGAAGGTGGTGAAAGAGAGAATAAGGAAGCTTGGCTACCTATGCAAGCAATCAACAATCTTGTAGAGCGAAAAAAAAAATCTAAGATATTGCAATCTGTTGAGAGTTCTAACTGATGACGAATATAAATATGATATGCATCCTCATATAAACTATTTGGAAATAAGAAACGTCATATATCAACCAGTATTGCTGGTGTTGTATAAAATACAAATACATATCTTCCACAATTAAATATATCTCTTGTCATTTGTAAATTATCAACGATTTGAATCGAGTCACACATTCTGCTCTGTAATAATGAGAAGTGGAATAAAATATAAAGTTAAGAGAATCAATTATGATTACTTGATATGGATGCTGTCAATATCTTATCTTTACATACGGTTATTCGTTATTCGGTGTCTTCTATGTCATTTATATGAACAATCGTACACACCTAAGCAGCTGCGAATATTCCTATACTACACCAACTTCTATGTACGCTTAAGGCGCCTCTTCTCATCAAAGAACGGTATGGCATGTATAACGGAGAATTATTATAATGGAACTGAGCGAAAATGGGCACTAATACACGTTTATTGACGGTCTATATATCTTTATATTGTTTGGAGATATGGGAGCATCCTGACAGCTGAGTCAACATCAAATGTTTCAATTATTGGCACGAAGGCTTGTGGCGAAGTGTACATTAAAGAAGTAAAACGAGGATTCTTCTTTGGGAGCCGATAACCATTTTATAATGCGTTTTAGAAAATAGGAACGAAAGTATCCTTAGAAAGAGATTTCTTTAATAACTCAAGATAATAAACTATGGGAGGTGAAGAAAGAGAGAGAGAGAGAGAGAAAGAGAGAGAAAGATATAAAAATGAGAGAGAGAGAAATATAGAAGATAATATTAAATACAAACAAAGCGAAAGAGACAACGCTGAGATGAGATAAATAAACATAGACGGGTTTTGTTACGCGATATTATCATTAAGTGAAAAATAGAAATAGAGTAGTGTTGATATATCCATAGTTTGACAGCCGAGCACATATTTCTCAATTTTCCCTGATCTCAGCATCAAGCGCAATTGTGTTCATGATGGATATCAGTTACGGCTCCACGAGTATGATGCATACGGCTTGTATCTGTCGTCTGTCCAAATCTGCAATCGTACTGAACGAGACGGGTCGCCTTGCCGCTATAGAGCACAACTGCTTCCATGGCCGAGTGTATGGACTTTCACACAAACACTTCTCCCTCGTTTTGCTTTGCGCATTTTCTAAATCTCTATGTCTCATCTCCCATCACCACACCCCATCTCTCTCTCTCTCTCTCTCTCTCTGTCTCTCTCTGTCTCTCTCTCCCCCCCCCTCTCTCTCTCTTATCTCGTTCGCCTTCTCTCTCTCTTATATTAGCTCGTCTAGGTTGTATCAATTTTCCTCTTAACACATATTAATCCCCTTTTCATTTTAATTCTCTGCCTTTCCTTCTACCTTCTCTCAGTCTCTATCTACCTTCTTTAAGTATACGTTGGTCTTCACGTCCAGTTAGGGATAAGTTTTCCGTTGCTCGGCAGCACCTCTCTTTAAGTACAGAAAACGTTTATAGCTGTGTGACACTTTCGCCAAACTCACTACAATGCTATTTCCATTGTTACGTCATATTTTTTTCCATAAGGTCTGAAATATCAATTGTCGTCATCAACGAGTAGTTCCTTGCAGTTTGCACCAACATATGGTGCAGTCAACCACAAAAATCTCTACAAAAGTAGATTCTCACTGGTACGTTTGCGAACCGGCTCCATGCAGTCCTTATTAGGTTTTAAGGTGATTATTGGATGCCGCGGGGAATTTTCCAAATACCCTTACAATTCGATTTCATGAACCCAACCTGCAAGACATCACGTCTTAACGGCACATGTGATAAGAGAAAGTCGTTAAGATTAAAGCTGAACTGCTTTCCAGCGTCACAACTGCATGTGGATGACGTAAAGGGCAGGGTTCATCATGTGGGAAGGAAGAGTGATTATTTATGGACTTAAACGCCATCTTGTTGAGAGTGATACCTAATCGTCTTAGCGTAACACTAAGAAAATATCAATGATTGCGCGCCCTCTAGTCTTAGGCCCTCCTAAGAGATGAAGCATAGGATACCTGGCACCTATACCTCACGGTAAAGGAAACAATGTACACGGCATAGGTTTAATTCACCCTTTCACATATCACTCTCTTTGAAGTTTAAGCGGAGTGTTTGAAACATGTAAATTATACTTTTCTGTTACAGAAGTTAAAGGAAAACGGGTAAAAATTAGTAAATTTTAACTTAAATCTCTATGAGATCCGTGACCACAGGATTAAAGGTGCATTTATTCTGATTGATCCATCTGTCTAGTGAAGTAACCCTAATAGCCGTATATATACTTTAAACCAACATCTGACTTACGGTGATTTGGATAGACTTTGTTCGAATTAACTGCATCGAACGGGCAATGTACACGCTTATAATGTTGTATACCAAACATACATCATGCTGTGTGTCTGTAGACATGGTTCATCAGATAATTAGAGTATAATCTCACTACTGGTATTTAGCTCATCGGTTTAACTCTTTACGTGTTATCGGTGATTTTTTTTTCTCCACCAGTAATGCATATACGTCTTGTCTGGAATACGGGGAGGGTTAATTAAAGTAATTTAAGTAATGCAGTTCGTTTCGTACGGTCCTGTATATGATCTTCATATAAAGTCTTCTCGACTAGTCTCTTACTACCAAAATAAATTACAATGTGCTACACATGCTGAAGGAACATGCGTACGATTCGGGATCAGTTAAGTTCTTCCCGCCGAACTTGTGTTTTTCCCGACCCTCAAGCCTATACTTCCTTATTCTGGGGCTTAGACGTATTTCATCTTCTCCCATAATAACCAAGCGCGGTATACCTGCAGGTGCGCCGCGCAAATGGCTGTATCAAGAAACCTTTTCTCGACAGAGCTTCTCTCGCTCTCTCTGCCTGACTTTATACTGCCCTATAGGGAATAATGTGGATTACCGACGCAAACATGTCAATGACGCATACAGAGCTAACCATGTCATATTTACCTTGAGAAAATAAAACTTCACAAGAAAATGGGCAGGTATCTATCACGCTGAAAGAAAAAGCCCCTACTAATCACTTATTATGATCAAAATATTATCCCTCACCTCATTTAGATCTCACGGTTACCAAGGTGATTTAGCTAATAGTTTAGCACACTCTACTTGTTCGACATGTATCAGTCGCAAACTAGGTCGAAGTGCGTGCAGAGGTATTGTTATACTTTGCGCGCCCTCTATAGTGTGAAACAACAACGTTTTCCCGTTTTGACGATGCAGCTCTGCCACTACCTGTCAATAGCTCATCTGGAGGCGGGACTCGGATACCATGCCATCAGTTCCATAACCCTTCCAGACTCATAGGCAATCAATTGCATTGTAAGCGACATGACACTTCAATTGTCTGGTACTGAGAGGGTTAACTATTTGGACAAGGCATGACATGTATGTGGTCGCTATTGATCGAAAGAGGAACCACAGTTAGCTCCTATACAGTTACGTTTTGTTGACCAAAGGTACTACTACTATTTTAATAGTTATATAATAGAGACGTAATAGTACGGAAGATGTTGATCATTGTGGTAGAAATATCGCTAAAGTAGTAATATTTTGTCTCACGATAAGGCAAACAGTTTGCCTTATCGTGAGACAAAAGATTACTACTTTAGCGAGAGATGTAATACTTTTCAAGTTATCACAGGTATTTGAAAGCATCTGAACAAAAGCATTAGTCGTATAATTGTTAACATATACATAAAACATGTAAAACGCATGTTATTTGTTTGAAAGTAGCTGCAAGAACTTACGTGTATCCATGAGAAATAAGGGAAAATAATTACATGTACACCTCTTTTCCCTCCTCCCCTGTTTATTTTAGGAACAAGCTAGGGACTTTGAGGAAAACCTAACCTACAGGTCGTTGTGGCCCGGAAGAGCTATATTGACTGGGTTGCGATGGACTCAAATCGATGGGACAATCCCCAGCAGGCAGGACGCAGGGTGAGGGGTTGGGTTCCCCTTCAGATGTATTAACTCCTCCTCTACCATGTCTACCTGGCAATAGTTCATCTTTAGGATTCGGGTGTTACTGGTGAACACAAGCACATTTGACACGTATAGAGTTAACCGGTTACACATCGCCACTGCCATGGCCCAACAGCGTGGTCTGATTGATATAATGCGTGGTGCGAATGTTTTTTTTTTTCACAGTCAATGTCTATTTTCATCTTAACATTTCAGAAAATCGAAACAGAATGGACATGCTCGTGGTAAGAACACATTTTATTGTGAGCGTGCTGGATTTCTCCCCGTGCAGTTCAATAAACATACCATCATTTCAAAATTGTACATAAATATAGTGACGCGTATTGATTTCAAAGGAGACCTATTTCCATTCAAAAACATCGAAGTGGAATCATTCTTCTCATTGTTCACACATTCGTCTTTGTGTCTGACATGACCTGCTGTTGTGTAACTCTTGCGCGTTGAGTAGACATCGCAGAGGCTAAAGTGATTGCTAAGCTTATTGACAACTATACAGACGAGAAATCAATACACGGTGGACACAATAACCATTTTCTCATATCTTGTTTTTTTTCTTTCACTTTTGCGCGAATTACTCTCACCTATCTCTCCTTGTTTTCCAACTCCCCGTGGTGTATTCAAGATTTTTTTCCTCTTTTTCTCCAAATGGCAAAAGGAGCACAACACCACGCGGAATGCCACGGCGATATGCGGTTGCCATGGAGATCACTTTGCGTAGAAATCAACATCGCAACGATAGAGGAGCAGCAACTGCGGTCTTGCTTCTTCTTTCCCGGTATATATGATTGATCGGAGGACGAGTGCAGAACGGAACGACGAAGGGAGAACAAATACAATAGCGATTAGAAATTGTCCTTATAATGACAGAGATACGGCAACGTGGGAGAATTCGTGGGATAATGTTTGGGCTTTCTCATCTCAGTCGCAATTCCCTACGTTCACTGATTTAATTCAATGCACCATTCTTTCATATTGTTGCTAATGTCGTACCTTGCTCGTTTTATTATATGCAAAGGGCCTCGTGTAATATGCTCTGGGGTCCTACTAAATGTTTCTGAAAGTATTAGTTTGTACAAATGATGATGTTTTTTTAATGAACAAATAAAATGAA
The DNA here is from genome assembly GCA_963669155.1 of Arbacia lixula. Classification (NCBI taxonomy): domain Eukaryota; kingdom Metazoa; phylum Echinodermata; class Echinoidea; order Arbacioida; family Arbaciidae; genus Arbacia; species Arbacia lixula. The sequence goes on from OZ022579.1 coordinate 822,419, forward strand.
GTTAAAATGCAGCACACCACCGCTATACGTAGCTATAGAATTAATATTTTTTGTTACATCGTAAATTACCGGTAGAGGCGAAACTGTGTTAACAATAACCACGAATAGAGCCTCCAGCAGAGGCTAGTTGGGCAAAAGACCACTGGCTCCTTACACGTCATTCAACACTGCACTCTCCTGAAAACTGTGGTTTCTCGCCCGGTAATATAACTAATCACGGGCCGCCAGCCGAGGCGAAATATGCAGCCATATGAATTCACAATGATTGAATAGTCGCAGTTTCGAGCATTCCAGGGAAAGACATAAACAACAGGAATTCAACGGAAGGGGCGAGGGGGTAAAGAGGCAATAAACATGATAGGAGAATATATTGATACGGAGAATAAGGGGAAAGAGAAAGGAAAAGAGGAAACCTATAGGCGTGACGGGGGAAGAGAAAGGACGAGACAGCGAGAGAGAGAGAGAGAGAGAGAGAGAGAGAGAGAGTGTGAGAGAGAGAGAGAGAGAGAGAGAGAGAAGGGGGAGAAGGAGGAAGAAAGGGAGAGAGAGGGGGAGGAAGGGAGGGAGAGAGGGAGGGAGAGAGAGAGAGAGAGAGAGAGAGAGAGATAGTGTGAGAGAGAGAGAGAGAGAGAGAGAGAGAAGGGGGAGAAGGAGGAAGAAAGGGAGAGAGAGGGGGAGGAAGGGAGGGAGAGAGGGATGGAGAGAGAGAGAGAGAGAGAGAGAGAGAGAGAGAGAGAGAGAGGGGGGGCGAGAGAGATAGCGTGAGAGAGAGTGAGTGAGAGAAAATGAAAAACAAGAGAGAGAGAGAGAGAGAGAGAGAGAGAGAGAGAGAGTGGGTGAGAAGGGAGGAAGAAAGGGAGAGAGAGGGGGAAGGGAGGGATAGAGAGAGAGAGAGAGAGAGAGAGAGAGAGAGAGAAGTAAATCTTCTGAGTACACAGTATCGCAAGAGTCCTAGTTACTGTGTGTATTGGATCGCTTAACTGTACCGCATTGTAGCCGTAATTATAACAACACCGGTATATTGTGAGGTGAGAACCGAGTTTGCGGAATGTCCGTATCTAAGTTGTGATGTTGCGCAATTCCTCAAAGATAGCGTCCTAAAAAAAATGTGCGATTTAAATTCAATATTCAACTTCAACGACCCCCCCCCCCCCCCCCGCCCCCCTCGAAACAAACAAATAAATGCGACTCGGGAATACCCCAAACTAAACACACCTTACCCACATCTTCTACTTCAATGAATGCATCGATATTCAAACCTATATTTTGTAAGAAAAAAAAAATATTTTCAATTCCTACTGCGCAATCAGGTCTACTTTATATTTTCCGGTTTGCGTTTGTTTGCATCCCAGCGTTCTTAAGTGAACTGGCTAGCCAAACCGAAACATGAAACTTGATCGAATTATGTTCCTTCTTTTTATTTATCAAGCCAGTCGAAATCAAATTAAACTTCAGCCGAAACAACATGGTTAGTGTCATTATGAATGGGAAGTGCATCGCTCTTGGGTGCAGTGCATTCACTGTATAGACCGCTATGTGCTATCATGGAAACCCCAAACACGAGTAAAAGACCTTGAAAGATCTCGGACGACGAGGAAGATGAGGAGGAGGATAATTATGTGCCGTTAATGTATCCCCCACGCTGAGCAGCACTGCATCTTACATGAAATGAGCCAAGTTGGGCTACTATTACCGCGCGCGCCATTAACATAAACCATCGATTACCGGTATATCCTATCATTAATGCATTTCGCGGCGAGAACGAAACATCTAGAGTAGATGTGAACGTATGGCAAGGCTAGGTCATACGCGTACACTTAACCATTTGTATGTCAGGTTGTCAATAGGTTTATGGGTTGTGTGTGCAATATAGTTCAAATGCAGGCATCGTACATGAAGAGTTAAGTTACCCAGTTGGGGTAATGTGTTCTGCACGATCCATACGTGGAAATCAATGGATGAAATGCAATGAAGATGCAGCACAAGCAGACCTGAAAAAATCCGCTGGCTTCCAACAAAAATAAAAACATAGCTTTTACTTTTAACAAGTTTACGGAAGTTATTTTTGAACTGTAAAACCATTTCGAACATGCTTAGATTACGTATTGGAGAGCTCCGGGTGATTAAGATGAGAGAAAGAGAGAAAGAGAGAGAGAGAGAGAGAGAGAAAGAGAGAGAGAGAGAAAGAGAGAGAGAGAGAGAGAGAGAGAGGGAGAGAGAGAGAGAGAGAGAGAGAGACTTGTTTTAAGATGCGAGCAGAGTTTGTAGCAAGCAACGAAAATAAGGAGACGGGGAAGAAGATTTCGCCAGAGATGAAAACGATTAATACGAATTAGGCAAAGAAGAATACGAAAACGAAACAGAAATGACAGGGAGGGTAAAACAAAAACAACTTGAAACCAATGAGAAAGAAAGAAAACGACATGTTGCAAGAAACGGCTAAAGTGGTGGCTTCGGTAAGAGAACTCGCGATAGTCATATTGATTGCTCTGTGATGTGTGTGATTGAAAGGGAAGCACGGGAACTGCTCTAAGGAAAGACATTTTCCGTGAAGTAATTCTCCAAGGCCGTATCATAATGAAGACAACCCTGACAAGAGTTACAACCCCGTGTCATAATCCGACCGGTTTTATGAAATGTATCCATTATTCAATACAAATCCTTATCGTAGACGAAGAAGCCATATTGCCAACAAGTGTCGGTACCTAAGGGCATTGAATAGAATTACTGAACACCAGATACACTAATACACCCAAAGGTGCGCACAGAAGTTATTTGTTTAAGTGTCAAAAGTAACAGTTTGTATCAAAGATGCTTAATATACATATTGTAGTTATATTGTATATAGTGTATAGATATATGCAAGATTGCTACAAGTGTAGTAACAATATAGGTCTCTCATTGTCATTAAGGGCATTGTCTTTGTTGTATTGACTAAGCGTGCACAGTATCTATGTGATTTAAGTATCATTGACACTATGCATTATCCATTGCTATCAGTTGGAAATGGAAGGGAAACTAGTTTATAAACTTAAGACCGGATAAGATTTTCAAGCTATATTTCATATGTCCTATATTATGTATATTATGCAGGCTAATCATACACATGGTACCCGATTTCAGTGTTATTAACGATTAAGCAGTATCCTAGATTCAGATTGGTGAAACTTCGTTGCCTTAGTAATGGTACATCCTGATCCCCTTGTGGTCCAAGTTTTTACAGAAAGTAATTAAGTTAATTGTATGTTGAATTTCTTGGAATTAGATGTATCACTGTCCTCAAATTTTCTCAAATGTTCATTGTGCGAGACCCCCTTCTTGTCCTTTTTCAGCCAGCCAGTCAGTCGCCATACCTTGACCAACATACCCAGATGACAACCAAAACTATACTCCAGAGACATATCGCCCAATGATTAATCTCTAAAAAATCACCAAGGAAATTCGTAATTTCAAGAAGTAATTTGATATATCTTAGACTACATTCAGCTTTTGTGGATCAGTCTCCTATTGAATACCTACGTTGGAAAAAAAGTGCAAGATTCTGCGCAGACAAATGAGTAAAGTAGCCATTGTGGTCGATGCCCATCGGTAAACTAACTAGGAGACACCAATTTACTAATAGGGTAGTGGTTTTATGTTATGGCATACATTCTAATTATTGTACTGACAAAAAACAGCTTTGATGTAAAGTGCTATTTGAATTGATTACCGTCCTTGCCATTTAAAGAGATATACGTTGTTTGCGCATACGTTTCTTTCTGTATAGAAATCGCGGACGTAATTTTACAAAACATGTTATTACTCAAGAACGATATCATTATCCTTATTGACGCAGCTTTTAGCCCGTTTACCTAAAAACATTTAAAAATGTCATGGAAATGTTCACATAGTAGCTCTAATAACAAATCATCACCATTACAAAGGGATACAGTGAAGAAGCGCCTACATCGTTTATGTCAAAAAATACATTTTGAAGATCGCAGGAAAGTTTTTAGCTGTTGGTGATGTTTTACTGAAAACAGATTTTTTATGTGTTTAGACACAATGTAAGATAGAGGTATGAAAACAGACATGGTTGGTTCAAAACAAAGAAAGAGACACTATCAGTCAATGCACGAGGAAAAGATGGCCTATGACTGATAGAATATTGTATTACGATTTAGAAAACAGATGCAAATCGGAGCAGACAGACGTGCCTTCTGGTAGAAAATGATCCAAGAAATGAGAGACATGTGTTGAGTCTTTGCTCTTAACTCGTATCACCTGTTGATCGCTTCAACTCTAAGCCCCCGCATTTATTAAACAAGAATCTTACCGTGAAAAGCATTATATTTAGTTTTCGGCCCGTGGCACGCCGTGGGTGATTGCATTCCACTTGTATATGTTCATACTTTATTGAAAGAATCACGTTAGCTGATTGGTTGAAAGTCGCGACACAGTTTTAGCCATCCGCCGGTTCACATAACATGGACGATTTTCTTCTTCGTCATCTTGTTGTTGTTCTTTTCTTTGTGGTTCAAATACAGCTTTAGAAGAGCGTATTTCATGTATCACTATATTTTTTTAACCATATACCAGATAGGCCTATTGTGGGATCCAGGGTAATGGTATATAGAGGTCAATTACTCCGAAACAACCAACATTCGACCATGACATCCAATTATGACATGCAAAGATTTAAAGTATATGGATATATATATATATATACATGTATGTCTGTAAGAATATCTTCACATACGCACATTTCATTGGTTTGTACAACACAAGGGGCTTAAATGTACTCTTTCCCGAGAAAAGGAGAGGGGAAATACCTTGCTACGAACACAATCAAAGCAAACGCACAGATTAACAGTACAGTAATGTCTATGAAAAAATATATATAACATATCAATGATACATGAGCCAAATGACAATACGTTATCCTCTGCCTTTGTATTTCACATACGTAACGCAAGGCAAACTGGGCATAACAGAATATGCTCTGCTCTAAAATGGAATATTAAATTCCATATCCAGGGTCTTCTTACGAAACACCCATTTCATCGGCACTAAAGGGCACTCTTCAGTAAACCAAGCGGGACTGGAAAGTCACCAGCGTAACATTATTCCAACTACACGTCCAGGATATATCACGTGATTCGAACAATACTATCACGAAGACACGGACGGATGACGAGGACAACAGCGATTTGATGAGGTGAAAAGTTGTACCTACACTTCAATCCCCGACTCAAGTTTCGAGGAGTAGTAACTAGACACCGATGTTTTGGAAGCAGTGACGTCGAGTTATTAAATACCCGACTCAGGAGGTGAAATTACTATTATTTGAGCCTTCATAGAAAATATAACTGAGCGTAATTGGTGGAGCGTATGGCTTGTCATACGTGCTTGACGTTCATAGGGTTACAATAAGCTAACATATAAACTTACGACTTATTTGTGCATCTAAATTTATTTTATACCGATTATATGTTAAGAAAAGTGTTGTGCTCATGTCGTGAGCCTCAAGTTTAAAAAGTCAACAACAACAAAAAGATGCACCAAACCGAAATTAAAATTATACAGCTAGAAGTTTATGGAAACAAAAATTTACGACGTAAAATCTATATTCTTAACAGTCATATTAAATTGATATACGATATTGATCTTGTCAGAAAGGTTTTACATCTCTGATACATTCCATACATAGAAAATTAACTCATTTTAGTAAAACCTTTATATGCAATTAGGCCTCGGGATTATACATGGCATAGTTTTGCCATCAACAGAAAGTGTACCGCAAGTAATCTTTTTCATAAGTTTACGATGGGATGGGAGCTTTATGCAGTCGCATATATATTGCCTATTTCACGGGAGGAATGGATATTCAGGTCAGGTGATAAATTCCATGAAAACATGAAAGAGCTAAGCTAAGGAAAGATCTAGTTCGGCAGCAGCCGAAGCAATCTCAAAGCCAGATGGTTTTATAGGCACTTCTATCCTGATCATCGATATTTTCTGCTCTACAGCATATGTAGAGGAAGACGGATCGAATAAGCTCCTCCCACTCCCTTCTATCTCTACCCCAGCGTCACCCCCCCCCCCCCTCTTCTCTATTCAATCACTATTTAAAAAAAAATCTCTCTTTTGCGTTCTTCTCACTTTTTCCCTTCTCGTTATCACTATATACGTTGTTGTTTAAGGGTATATTGGTTGCTTTTCAGTCTTTATCTCATGCTCTTTCTTGATTTTCCAGGTATATTTTTTGATCCTCTCCCCCTCTTTTGCTCTCAATCTTTATTTCTTCCTTTTATCTTCCCAATCTTTTCGCCAAATATCCACTGTTTCCCCCTCCCCCGCCTTCCTCTGAACGAATTTCACGTTACATTGTATTACAGCCAATACGCGCTCTCTCGTACTGCACATGTGATCTTTTAAACAGGGCTGTTTTCTTTTATTTTCAGCAGGTCCCTTGAGTTCGTTCATGACAGGTGACAATCGCCGAGAGAAATTACCGCAACAGATACAAACGACTGACCATTTGAAGGAATCTATAAACTCTATTTCCTTTAAAGTTGATTGGAATCTCATTTTGACTGTTTTTAATATCATCTTCTGTAGCTTCAGGGACTGTTTCATTTCTCGCAAAAAAGAAGAGTTGTTTTCACCTTTCCCTCCCACAGACTTACTCCGAATACATGGAGAAAGGGTGGAATTGTCATCGGTATAATTACAGCCATCTTGATATTTGTGTTTGGGAATAGCGCTCGAGGACTTCGGGGAGATACGAAATGCGAATGCCAAGAGAGAAGTATATGGAATACCAACCCGGATAAGTATCAAGTTAAAATAGATGTCTGCTCTCTGACTGCAATGGCTAGACTACGTTTTAAAACATAAAATACTTATGGTAGCTACTAAAGTGGATGGAGGAATGAGTAATGAAATATAGAAAAGGAAGAGGACGGGTCCAATAGAGGATGCGTGGACGAAAAGAAAACAAGGAGGGAGCAAGACACGTGAGAAACATCCAGGTAGTATGATGAAGCGCATTGCGCATCATTCCCAATCCCCAATTGGATTGCATTTATATGTATCAAAATGTTTTTCTGCTTCCAGCCATTTCTATTTCTTGTCGTGTTCGACGAAGTAATGAGACATATAAGAATAAAACACCCAAGAAAGTAAAATGGATTGAGAAAGTTAGATCGATATAGTCTGGGGACACCCTCCTGGCTTGAGGATCAGGTTTTACTCATCAGAAATTTTCAAGGGTGCTTTCATTTTGATTACTTCTGGCAGTATAACAAAAAGGGCGGTTCACACTGCCACATATTATGCAAAGTGCAATCAGGGTTCTACAGTTAGTAATGTCGACATTCATGTAACCACTACCATATGATTTCTCGCTTTAAGTTGACAGCTTTCTTTTACTCAAAATTATTAAATGAGATTCAATTTTATAAGTTGTTACTAATACGGGTCCTTTTTTAATCGTTGATTTCTCCATTGAAATGATTGCTTTGATGTTACGTTTTTACGAAATGTAGCGCAATTCTCAACATTAGCACTTTAATTCGAACGCGGCATTAACACATTTAACATGTTTAATACCAAGGTAAGAACACCTTCCTGTAAGCGATGGGAATTTGGATCGGAAAAAATCATTATCTTTTGCCTATTTTAAGAAAGATTTTACCAATTTCTATTGCTTGGGGCCTACATGCTTTATCATTGACATTAACCTTGCATTATACATTCAAACCAAGCTAACATACAATTTCGATAGGTGAATATTTACCGCTTTGTACCCACACGGACGTATTTAGAAGTTCCCATTCATAATTTTATGTTTACCGAAACAACGCTACAAGGGTTAGAAATCACAGCATGGATAGGTATGGAACCTCTGTAAAAGTTGACACATTATATTGGACTAATGCAGTGTTAGTGTAAAGGGGTAAGTATGAGAAGGACTTCTTTTGGGAGAGTGTTTGCTGTTGTGTGTGATTACCCTTATATGGTAAGTGAAATCCAAGAAGCAACGTCTCACGCTCAGAGGGTGCAAACAAAACGAACGCACTTTCAAGGGGAGACTAGAGAAAAGGTGTTGCTTTCCAAAGCATTATCCATTATATGCACCACCTAGGTCCGGTCTCCTAAATTTAGCCCCTGATTTGATTATTTTTACCCTAAATGCTTGCATCTCAATAATCGATGGGCAACCTGAAGAAACACCATGGTCCCGTCTTCGTCTCGAACGATGCAAGCCTCTAGCGCTCTGCAAAAGTTATGTCATGGTCCCCCTATTTCATTACATTAGACAGTCCCACGGCCGAGGGGTGGGCCATTGCTGGTACATAGTAGACAGGACAATTCAATTAAGGCGCGGGGGTGTCTCCGTCAAGCCCTGTTGTACTTTAGCGCAGGGGCGAAAACATCATGGCCGTGTTCATTGATTTCGGTGTTCCTCAGTCTATTCATAACCCCTATTTTTCAACCAGTGATGGACTATCGAAACTGCACAACCAACAGAGTCAGTTGACATTAATGTTGTTCCTTCACCGATCGCCTTCGCCTGGCATCAATCTACGCCTCCCCAACTTTCCTCCTCCGTGTGCCCTTCGTTTTATCTATCACCTGTCTATATTCATTTTATTTCGACATCCTCCTTGTCGAAATATACGTTCCGACTGTCGATTTGTATATGATTTCACTCTGCTTGCGACTGTGTATCTTTGCTCTTGTTTCTCTCTTCACTTACAACTCCTGTCAACATCTACATTCTGATCATTTTATTGGTCACAATTGCTGACATTTTCTTTGTTTTTTCATGCCTTTTCTACGAGTGTATAGCTGTATTCGTCTTTTTCCTTCACCGTCATCGACTTTGGCTTCTGCAACTCCTCAAATCACTCTCTATACCACCCTTAAACCCGTGCCTTTCTGTGTGTCTTTATGTATTTGTTCTTCCTTAGTCCTGAGTACCCTCTTAATCTAGTGTACTTTAAACTCGGTGAGGAAATTTGTTGTAAATCCACCCCCCCCCCCCTATAAAAAGGAGGAAAAGAGAAAAATATTGAATACATCCGATGGATTTCTATGTAGGCTAATTATTTTACAACCTAATTGTTAACCTTTTCCCTACAAGATTATTGAATATTGGGGATTCGCAGCTTCTGGCTTGATAAGGCACTCCAGATAAGCCATAAGGCACGGCCTTTACTCTCGAGATATGCCCCTCTTTTCTATCCAATTTCGGACCTTATATCCCGTAAATTACATATTAAAATGCTGATTGGTTCATTAAGCAGTGTATAGTTCTAACTCCACTTCTGTCCCATGGCTCGCTGTGCTGGGAGTAATCACGTGTGTGTTAGACATGATATCGTGAGAATAAGGTTAAATAGATTTCTTGTTCTTACACGCGCGTGTATGGTAATTAAGTTACACGCGACGGAGCATAGTCATGATAGCAGCTAACTGTTTATGCATTTGAGTCCATAGACACGTCCCAATCTTCAGACACTCACGCCTCGAGATGACAGGCACTTTATCCTGCGATCACGAGGCGATGTCTGTGTGGGCTTGCGTTAAGTTGAAACAGATTAGCCGGTTGTGGGGCTGGCGCCTCAACTGTTTCGGATTTCGTCATCGTAATATTGAGTGTAATGTATCATTAATGTTGCGTCAAAGAATGTCTTGATACTATAGTTACAAAATACTGAACGTCAAAAATGTTTGTATTTTCATTTGCTTAGGACACATATCGTTTCGTCTTAAATTGCTGGTCTAATGAGCTTTCCCAAGAAAATGTGTAGTTGCTTCATGTGTGATTAAATTTATTGTAAATTATATAATGTATTGCTTGTATATATGTTGACGCTCTTTTGAAACTATCATTTACGCGCATTATGATAATTATGTACTACGTGTGCTGGAATAAGTATTGTTAGCCTAAATACTAAGGCATCGGGTTCGAGTAAATTGTACTGCTACGTTTAGATACCTGTAGATTATCTAAACATATATACATTACTCTTCCCTTAGTAAAGAAGCTGGTCAATTCAACGCTACACACCAGTTGTTACTTTTTGAAAGTAGATCTATCATATATTGGAATAAAATCCTATACATTCTAAACATATATGAAAGCGATGTATAAGTAAGATGGAGAGAGGATAGAGTGGAGGAAAGTTTTAGAAACAATGGGCAGAATGACTGCTTGTTTTTCAACGTATATGTTTTCCCCCGTAATTTTGACGTTTTCTGTTTCAAATTCAAATCATTATTGCCCGTATTGAAGCAGATACAGCGCGACGGCCGAATTATGATTCAATTTTGAACTTATCCAATCTACTTTCTCACCCCTGAAAAGCCAGTGATCTAATTCTTTTTATGATGTCCATTGAGATGGAAATCGTACGATTTAAATTCACCACGGTTTCTCTTATCAGCCCTTCGTGTGTTTCATATTAACCATTGGGCTTGAACAATTAATACTTTTGCCTTGGAATTTCAATTCCCATTTGGAACTGAAGATTTGAATTTACATTTCTATTACATATATGAAAGCGATGTATAAGTAAGATGGAGAGAGGATAGAGTGGAGGAAAGTTTTAGAAACAATGGGCAGAATGACTGCTTGTTTTTCAACGTATATGTTTTCCCCCGTAATTTTGACGTTTTCTGTTTCAAATTCATATCATTATTGCCCGTATTGAAGCAGATACCACGCGACGGCCGAATTATGATTCAATTTTGAACTTATCCAATCTACTTTCTCACCCCTGAAAAGCCAGTGATCTAATTCTTTTTATGATGTCCATTGAGATGGAAATCGTACGATTTAAATTCACCACGGTTTCTCTTATCAGCCCTTCGTGTGTTTCATATTAACCATTGGGCTTGAACAGTTAATACTTTTGCCTTGGAATTTCAATTCCCATTTGGAACTGAAGATTTGAATTTACATTTCTATTACATATGAGCTATACTTAGTATGGAAATGCTATACCAGTGGTATGGATCATTTCGACACAGCCAGACGTGAAGGTGCTTCGCCCCAAGAAGAATGAGGAATAAGGAAATGGGGGAGCAGGCTAGGAGGGGGCAACGCCATGAGATGACTTCTAATTATGGACTGCCGATGGAAATATAAAGTATACCCCACATGGTATAGATATATCAATATTAGTGACATGCTAGCACTATATGGCGAGTGTAAACGTGTCTTCCTAGGAAATGCCATGTAGATACAAGTTAGAAGCTAATATACAAATTCATTTATGAGTGAAAGCTTTGTAAAGAGTTAACAGATTGACTGCTTGTTTTCATAATGATACTGGCCTGTGTGAATGGGTTTCCCCCAGACGATGCCATGCTAGATTCAAGACTCATGTCTCGGTGCACATACGGGTGATGATAGATGGTGATGCCTGCTAAAGCTCTCCCCTCAGACATGTCACAACGGGGGATGTGCTGCTGATTAAACTGTCACATGCAACCCATCAATAAGAAACACGCGGCATCTTTTTTACATGAAAGCCGCTGCAAAGTGACCCGCTGTCTCCATGAGAACGGTGCGTCGCCACGATGCCAGAACGGAAAAGAAGAACAATCATGATTGTTTAGTCATCATCAATGTCATTGTAGAAGAAGGGAAGTGATGTGTAATTATATTGTCGTGACATCAATTTCAATTAGAATGATGACATTCGATGACACTTGCGTGCTTCATTTTAAAATTGAGGAAAACCAGGGAAGAAAATCAGGAACGAAGACGATTAGAGGGGGGAAGATGGAGCGATTGTAGGCAGGATGAGAACAAAAGGGAAACATAATGTAAACGGAATGATGCGCACATGAGAAAAATGTAATGCAGAATATCAAACAACGAAAACATTTAGGGAATGAAAGGCGGAAGTGTGGAGACAGTAGGGTACGTACGAGAGTACCAACATAAAGCTGAGAACATAAATGGGAAAAAAAGATCGAGACAGAGACAGAGCACTAGAACAAGAGGCAGAGAGAGAGAGAGAGAGAGAGACGGCGGGAGGGGGAAGGGGTACTAGATTGGCAGTGAACAATGGCCATGATATGTTACAGAGAGCAGAGAAAAGATGCAGCGCTGAGAGAGTAAGTTACATCGCCAGCAAAACCTTCCCAAGGTGTATTCCATTAAGGCTCACTCGATCCTGGAATCAAGAGAAGACGAGTGGGGGAGAGAGAGAATGGGAGTTAGGAGACGTCTGCGAGAAAAGCAGAGTCTGATTACATCTTCGTAACCGCACCATGCACGGAGGCCGTCGCGTGGGACGCGCAGTGTAAAGACTGCGTCGTCTGATCAAACCGTTTGGTTCAGACTTCACCGCATATCAACGTCACTTAATCTGTAATGGGAACGCTCCCTGAAATTACCGAAATAGAGAACGATGCTGTCAACAATATGCGTATTTTTGAGCGATTGCCTGTGCATCCCGAGTAACCTTTCAATTTTATCAATGTATGCATACTACCTAGCGTAGCACAAACTTATTGATGATGACGTTATCGGCTGCTTTTGTTTCCTATTCTTTCAGCATGGACTGAAATATTACAGTTAGACTGAATGGATTTCATTAAACGTATTAACAGTACACCTGCAATTGTGAATTAGACGACTTTTTAAATTCAATATGAAACATTTATATCCTTCTTAAGCATTTTGTTTACATCCAAATGAAAGAATACAATTTTTAATAATAATATAGCGATTACAATAGTATAACACTATTTGAAGTAAGCATGCATATGGATAGGAATATTTATATGATATATTTTGTACGCAAATGCATATACATGCATATATGCATTTGTATGGAGCTTTTGCGTGTGTATACGTGTCACACGTAACAATGAATCTATTCTTAAAATTACACAATTTCATAGAACCACACTTTTCTTTTTTTTAATGGCTATCTGTGATATGACAAGTCCTTTTGATGCAATCCTTTTCATCATTCATCGCTAAGAAATATACTCAATAGTATGTTATAATATATGTCTCTTAACATAGTGAAGATACGTCTTGAGCAGCTATTAGGTGCATCTGATTATCTGTTGTGAAGACACGTCTCTATCAGCAAAATAGATGCATGTTGCTTTGTGTCGTGAGAACACACTTTGATCAGCTAGTAGATACATGTGGCTTGGTGTCGTGAGAACACACTTTGATCAGTTAGTAGATACATGTAGCTTGGTGTCGTGAGAACACACTTTGATAAGCTAGTAGATACATATAGCTTGGTGTCGTGAGAACACACTTTGATAAGCTAGTAGATACATGTGGCTTGGTGTCGTGAGAACACACTTTGATCAGTTAGTAGATACACGTGGCCTCCTGTCGTGAAAACACGCCCTCAGCATCTAGAAGATGCACCCTAGCTGGGCGTCAGGGACTCTAGAACGCCTGTTGGCCTTTACTCCGCTATCTCTTGCCATCACGAGGAAAACGTTACTCAACTCCGAGGCTACCCAGCTTAGTAACGACAAATGCACAGGCTTTGTATTACACCTGAGGTCGAAGTGGACATTATGTTGAATTAAAGTGAGGCTATGGAAGGCTATGTGTTTTGCCGAGTATGTCTATTAGATCAAAGTCATATTCTGTCATTCCTAATACGGTATTTTAAATCGAAATATGGCTACAACCTTTCAGTGTAGGCATGTTTATATCTTCATGGTGATGAGTTCCCCAGTGTTCTTAAACATTAAAAACACATAGTTCTTAGTTTATGAGCAAGAGTATGTAAAGCCGTGTGATATTGCCCATTTTGATTTGACCCGGACTATGTATTGCAAGGAATTACAATTGATTGATAACTCAGGGAATGTTTATATAATACGTCATTTCGGCATACACTGCATTTAAATCTACTGCAACACACTGCAATCAAGAGTGAACAATTGCCATTACAATACAGAGAGGTATGCTCAAAGAGAAAAGAAGTGTTAAACAGTGTAATATTTGCTCTATTCATGCTATTCTTGTACCAAAAAGTGTTCGTTCTGTGTTTGATAAGTCAACAACCCGGCATTGCAACCTGAAAAACAATTGAAAAAATCTAACATAGATTGGATAAATAGCAAAATTGCTATCTTGGGCGGAGGCTAGTCACTCGGTAGAGAAACGCCACACACTGAGCCGCATGCGAAACTTGCCCCTCCCCCACCAGTCAGTCACGTGACCAAATATGTTAAGTAATTAGTGTCTTGTATGTCGTAAATTCACAACCTACAGCTAATAGACGTTTTAAAAAACATATTAACAAAATAGTAAAACAATATTTTTTTTAAACTTTAAATACATGACCACGGACTAATCAAATCAATTAACAGAATATGAATACAATTTAGCCGATAGCGAATGAACTATTACGGGCAAAAGCGATATCAAGCAAACGCACAGACACCTACATAATGTTAGCCACTTGAGGGTAAAAATGTGTTCATGAAATCTTGCTCTGATGTGAACTCACCGAATGAAATATGCAGTCTTACATTGATGTTGACATTATCATGGAATATATCACCAAAAAACAAACAAACACCGTCAAGAAAAACAGAGTCAAATATCGTGAGCGACTGTCATTATACATTTCGTATAAAATCCGTTGTTTGCTCGATATTTATCCAATATCACCAATTGTTATGCCACTCATAAGAAGAAAGTAGACATTATGAAACTCCATACGTGAACTGGATCCCGAGGCGACAATACACTGTCGCGAAGTCTAGATGTGGGCTTGACACAAGAAGGGTAAAAATGGTCGGATGATCAGTATTCTGGTTTAATAGGTAGCGAGTTTCTAATTTCCCTCGCAATTTTTCCATTAGAGGGAAGCTTTAAAAGCCATCCGGTTAATATTTCATCATGACACAAAATCCTCAGGTATCATGCTGTCACGTTCAGAACTAGGTTTCTATCTCAGCTAATGCCAATCTTTTTTCCTCTGACAGACGTTGCGTGGAGAATTGCAATGCATCATACCGAGCTTAAGTTAAACTAAAAGGCGTCCATTTACAACGAGTTGGTTACGAAAATACAAAAAAAAGTGCTCTCGGTTCCAACGCTAGGGCACAAATAATAATGATAATCTGACCTTACGAAGCTGCCTTATGTTTTGTACATAAAAATAACTTACACTTGCTTTATTTTGATTTACTCTTTACACGGATCGTTCTTACATTTGCACATGCGCACAGTTTCACGGATCTATATTAAAAAAAAATCATGTATAACATTTTCAGAAAGACCAATATCGTAAATTAATGTCATTGAAAGGAAACGCATTGTGTTCTGGCCTGATCACCCAACAAATTGATGCGACTAGCCGAGTAAAGAGTTTACAAAAACACAAGCAAATGTCTAAAAATGGACAAGAAGAAGACAACTGGATACAGGGCAGTCGAAACAGGGAGATGTTTTACCAAGCTGTTTGTAAGCTAAGAACGACTTAACGCACGACTGGTGACCCTTTCTTATGCTAAATATAATGCCCTAACTTGTTCCTGTTTTAACAAATTGGGAGCTAATTTCCGACAATCCCAATCAAATTTGACAAATCATTAAGATTGTATCCAGACACTTGTTAACAACAAAATATTTAATTTATAAAGATCAGATCTTAACTTTAGCTGATGAGAATCAAACTAATTGAGAATCTGATTTAGCACAAGAAAGGGTAACCAGTCGTGCGTAAGGTCGTTCATAATTAAATAAGAACAACTTAGTGAAACACCCCCAGGAATAGAATAAAAAGAATGTAAAATGGTGGATGAACGGGAGAAGACATATACAGAGACAGAGGGAAATACTCGTAGAGGGGGACGAAAAGTAAGAATAGACAAACACGGAGGGCAATGCGATAATCTAGGTCGTTGAGAACCTGCATAGCTCGATAGAAACAACTTTACTAAGACCCTGTAACTGTGCTAAGCGGCTATTATGCGACTCGTGTCCGAGCACCAAGCACGATCCGATCGAAGTCTTCCTCTCTCTGTCTCTGACTCTCGCTATCTTTTCTTAGTTCCCTTCCATTCAAAACCACACAACGACAATCAATCATTCGACCTATTGCAACGGCGAGGCAGAATGTATGTATGCATTAACTCTAGTGAAACTCTGCCTTGCCCACGCTTTGCGGTAGTGGTGTTAGAATTGAAATTGGAATAAAAACACAAATCCCACTCTAAGCCCACTCTAATATGGCCATATAACGGGGACATATCATTCAGTTTACGTTACTGTACATCAGTTCCAAGTATCAAAATTAGCACGCGCCGATACGCGGTTGTATTTATATTAACAGGATAGTATATATTACCGTGCACATTGGGTATTTAAAGTTTGACGTTACTCCAACGATTCTAACAATAACGTTTGGATTAAACACGCCAACGCGAATCTGCTTACTCCGGCTCTATTTGTATTTCTTCATAAAACAACAAGAGAACAACAACGAACAAGCACAGCTGAAATGTTATCTGATATCTCTGTTTCTTCAGCGGACTGGACAAAGAAGAAGGAACTCGCGCTCAATTCGCAGAGGGGCTACATGACATTTTCTGTTCTCTCTAGGCAACTAGTATGGACCCTGATCAATTTGATAAATTGCTTCTTAGCAAGGTAAAGGCGGATGCTATACATGATACGAGGGGAAAGGCTTCGGATCTTCATTTTCCAAATGGATGCCATTAGTAGGATGGTATCCAATCGGAAATTGTGATGTTCATAATTGCTAATGGGCCCAGCCGGGACGGATTCACGATGGGATAATGTCAACTGTTGGTGTTGGGTTTTGGGGGGACTCGTGCGTGTGTTACAATTTTAGCGTTAAATCGAGAAATAAAAAAGATGATCACGCATTATTAGTGTGTTCTTGATGACCAAAACATATCAGAGAGTAAAAGAAAAGAGTTTCACAGTTTAAGACAACGGATACTGATATGTTGATTACATACTTTTGTCCAAGGAAGTGGAAGCCAAATCTTTATGCGTTTCTGTCACAGCTTTTATATCATGAATACATGCACGTTATGCGGGGCTCCGTTTAGTCTGACATATAATGAGGGAATTCTTATAATGCATCATATTGTGTTTGTAAAACAAGTACTTATCTATGTATACTATAAATCAGATGTTCCTAGCTGTTCACATCAACTCCCATTCCTCCCATTCGATCAATCCATCATTTTCATCCACTCATATCTCCATGAACCCTCCATGACCACTATCTCAGCTATTGACCCCCATTTCCCAGTATACCCTGATACATGTCTCCATCCCCAGACATGTTTACAAAACATAACCACCATCGTTACTGTGTATACTGTATAGTGTTGTGATGAGAATAAAGGCAGTTGCCACTCAGATACCAAGCAAGCAAGTGCAGCATTTTCCTTCCTCTCAAAATACATAAAAATGGCGACGAGGATATGTAAGTGATCTGAACCAGCTAGCAGCATGTAGAGCCTTCAGTGCTCGGCGGGCCCATGCTGGGCTGCGCCATGAAGGAGAAGGAGGAGGAGAAGGGAAGAGGACCGGATTGGACACTGACGACGAATTCAAGTAAGCAACGAAAGAGACTGTAATAAAGAAACAGCAGATCGATCGACGATGACAACGACACGACGACTAATTGAGCCACAACGACATTTCCAGCCCGCTGCATGCGGCTACATTCATAAGGACCTTTAGAACGTACACGACAGCGAGACTGTGCCTTTGACAATGAGTGTGACGACGACTCCCTTGATGATGACGATTCCATGCGGCAGAGGAGTTCCAACTACACGAGCTGTAAACTAGAACTCTGACGACGCCGACGACGATTCCAGCCCTGAGCTGCGGCTGATGAGCGGAGGACCTGCAGCTACTTGACAGCTGGGTGCTTGCAGCGATGACGTACGGCCACATAAGCCCGTACCACGATTCTGGAAGAGGAGAGACAGTGAGGACGACTTTGACGATGACAACTCTGGCAGAGGAGTTCCAACTACACGAGCTGTAAACTAGAACTCTGACGACGCCGCGACGATTCCAGCCCTGAGCTGCGGCTGATGAGCTGAGGACCTGAAGCTACGCGACTAGCTGGTGCCTCCAGCGATGATGTCCGGCAACCTGCGACAAGATGTCCTGCGTAGTAAGCCCGCGACAACCATGACAACGAGAACCGAAATGACCGATGACAACACGTGACAGCGATGACTTCACGACGAAAGCGAGAACTGAGATGACTATGATGACAACGGGAACCGAGACACGAAAGCGATGACTCCACTACGATTGACGACAGCGCGAGGACAACGAACATGATGACGAAGACCGCGATGATAGCGATGACCGAACAACAGACTGACACTCGATCCTGATAATTAATGTATGATATTCTGCCGTAACAGCACGCTCAACGCGCAATCACGAGAACACTCGCCCCATGCATAATTACTTTAAATGGACAAGAAATTGAAAGAACTTGAACATTAATGAATCCACCTTGCAACTGTAAAAGTTAGAACTCTATATGCATATTGGACTTCAACCAGAACTTGATTGGACACAATCTCAAAGGACAATCCTGATTTCTGAATTGTATCATGTTATGTTTTGACCCTGTGATTTCACAGCGTATCGAATGTCCACGTTTGCATTAATTGTTGTATGTCAGCCATGAATGTTCTATCTAATTCAAGGGGGAGATACTCTGAAGATAAACTTTCAGAATTTCGCAACCGATGTTTATATGCTGATCCAATGATGCCTTTGAGGATTGCATAATCTTGAACTGTCTGTATACGATGTATTAAACTAATGTTCTTCTGTGAAGACTTGTTTCAATGTTAAGCGTAGTTTTATCATACCAAGAAGAAATTAGTTGGAACGATCCAAGGTTAGTTTGTACTTAAAAGAATGTTAAGTTTCACTTGTTTTCTCTTATAACAAAAGGAGAGGAATATCAAAAGCAGTATGGGACGATACGAAACTGATGGCCAAGGTTTGCTTATCTGAAACACTTGAGGTATTGAGAGTGTTCATGGTTGTCACATGTTCAGATATTCAATTTACCCGCAAAATTAATGTTGTACTCAAGTTAGATATGACATGTTACTCCAGTTTAATTGTACCTTCAATATATTTGTGTTGGTCGGTTGAGATACTTATGTAAACCACTTATTTGCAGTTTTTGATGTTAACCAAGCTCTCAAAGATACAATTACTTATTTCCAAGTAAGGATGATTTCAATAAATGCACATACAGTTTGTTTGTACAGGTGTAAGCTTTGTTTTATAAGTTTTGATTGAAAGTCTACTCGTGACATGGTACATGTATGGTCAACACAGGTCAGATATGTTTCAGTATGTAAACTGCACTTTCAATACAATTGTGCTGATCAAATGAGTCTCTGTCAGGATACCCCATAGGGTTAGCTGGTATAGATACAAACATTGTACATTTCCTAGTGAGGATGTTTATGATTAGTATGCACTTGTTTATCATGCACAGATATATACTTAGAATTTCACCAGAATAATAAATCAATATGTGCCTTGTGCAGTTTAACATTTCGACGTCATTCAAGTTGACTCAAGTTGAAGCATATTATTTTGTTATGGTATAGATGATCACTTTTTGTAAGAAGGGGAGGGATATTGTGTTTGTAAAACAAGTACTTATCTATGTATACTATAAATCAGATGTTCCTAGCTGTTCACATCAACTCCCATTCCTCCCATTCGATCAATCCATCATTTTCATCCACTCATATCTCCATGAACCCTCCATGACCACTATCTCAGCTATTGACCCCCATTTCCCAGTATACCCTGATACATGTCTCCATCCCCAGACATGTTTACAAAACATAACCACCATCGTTACTGTGTATACTGTATAGTGTTGTGATGAGAATAAAGGCAGTTGCCACTCAGATACCAAGCAAGCAAGTGCAGCATTTTCCTTCCTCTCAAAATACATAAAACATCACAGTGGCATTCTCGCATATTCTGGTATTTTGTGTGTGCCATATTTCTCTTTTCTCACATGTAATATAAATACAGTAACTTCCATAGAGTAGCAGTAGCTACCATTGGTGGTAAGTTACAATAATTGAGAACCTATCATGCAACATCATGAACATGGCCCAGATCATTGATACCTTTCGCAGTTAGGTCGCCGCAACATGAGTATAATGCCTTGATGAGAGATTAACGTGGCGCCGTAGATCGATCCATTACCCTCCAGATCGATAGACACTTGCCAGTTCGATCCAGTATGTCAACTAACCTCCAGTGGTGTTAGTGTAGTAATTTACGTGTTCTTAAACAATGACCGAGTGAGCGTTGAGGTGTCTGTACATATATGGTACGTGTATGTGTGTGCATGCATGCGTGTGTGTGCGTTCGACAACATATGGTTATTCAAAATAATTGCGCTCGTGAAACCTTGGGAATGCCAGAAAGCATAAACAATTAAACAAACGATGTAAATACGATAACAAGAACTATAACATCGGTCATAACCGATAACAGTGTTATTTAGGAGGAGAGAATCGCAAGTTAGAGAGAAAAAAGGGAAAAGTATGTTATGCATAAAAACAAGCAGTGAACATTGCGCTCAATGCGTGGTTATAGCGCTCAATTCAGGACTCGGCTGTAATAACAGTGTCCACACACTATTTTTCACATTTGTTTAGAGTCGACCTAGTAAGTAAGAAGTGTATTATTACCCCCGTCCAAAATGCAATCACCAATCTGAGCGTGTTCAGCTTTCTGCCGACAAAGAGATTCCATGCGTCTTCATTACCTAACGTCGGCTCATCTTCGGCTAAAAGCGGATGGTTTAGAATGCAGATAAGCGCAAAATTGGGTTCGAATGCAGGAAAAAGAGGCGAAGGGACGGATGAAAAAGCATCTCGAGGGCAAGCTTTCCATACCTAGATTGTAATGTACAGGTGCAGGAGATGATGTGATCGTGTGGGGAGTTTGTTACGGCTCTTGGCTGGGGGACGTCGGCAGCGGTTGCCATAAATCACCCGTCTGTTTACTGTGCACCTACTTAAAATGGAGCTCAACGACAGTTCAAACGTAGACGACTTCAGATAATGAGATAGAGGATGAATGTTGTGTGTAGGCGAAGGAAATGGAGGGACGGCAAGGGCTGAGTGGAAGCCGTAACGGATGGCGGAGATGAGGAGAATATACAATGGGGGAGAAAACAGAACAGGTTTACACAGACATGCTAACATTGAGTGCACATCAGATGTAAACATTCAGGGAGGGAGACACATTAGAGAGGGGTATAAAACATGCATTAGATGATGAAAAGTGATGCGATTTGCACCCCTCTCTTCCAGTTTCAGCAACACGTTTTCATGTGTCCTTGTTGATTTGTTGCATCAAAAAGTCGGAGAATGTATCTTTATTGTCAGAGTGCTGCTTTTAGCATGATTATATGAATTTTTGATATAAAAACTAGTTATAGATATAGGGCAATAGCGCAGGTCCTCCTAATTGCTATACAGTGTACATGATGAGCATGCCCGATACACATCTACCTATGTGTGTTACCTGTCTCCCCTTGCTACCTAGCACCAATCCATTACACCCGTATCCCTTTCATCGTGTTTGCCATCCTCAGGTTCTTGAGCAAACATATTTAATCTCAAATTCTCCCGATGCTTCTTCGATTCCGAATGGGAAAGAATGACTCCTCTTGCGACGGAGGGTCTTCGTACTCACCGAGACTTCAATTAAGCTCTCACGTTGCCTCATGGGATTGGTGACTAAGACGGGGGCATACACGAAGAAGGGGGCGCATAGATAGTTGAAAGACAACATGTTCATTAGCGTTATGTGTTAAATGATAAACGGTGGTCACGTGACATGACTAATGGGTATACACGTCGCGGTACCTTTTGATGTCGGGACCCTAACAGGGTTTATTACTCCATGCTGACTGTATTTTGTGGACCGGCACGACATAGAGCAACAGAATGGATATGCTTCCTTGCAATGATGGCCGCTAAAGGACGAAGGGGGAGAGGGGAAATAGATGAAGAATGTTTCGAATGTGGACATATTAGTATCGTAAATCTTCTACACGTCCTTATATCTATACTAATGTACTGCTCAATTGTCGTAAAGATGTGCCCTAATGAAACGACATGCATGTCTGCGCATTAAACTGATATTATCTCGTTGAATGTCTCTCTTGGTATTTATAACTCTTTGATTTACTTGCATTTTAATGAAATGCGTCATGAATTCAAACATTATTTCCGCCCACCCATGGTACTCATCTTGAGGCGAATATTTTTCAAATATCACAATGAGTTGACATTTTCCCCATTAAGTCTTTATCAGAGAATGTTTGCTTTACTGCCAAGAAAATCATCCGAAGATTATGATATATGGGACAAGAGGCTTTCCAGTAAAACTATTTATACCAGAAGCAAAAGAACATGACGAGGAATGGTGGCATTACAGCCTTTTATCACAAGGTATAAGATTTACAGCATCACAAGATGCTCACTACCATGCTGAGTAAACAAAAAGAGGAGTTGATATGACAGCAAAACTAACCCCGACTAAAATATAATCCTATTGACACAGAGTTCCGCTTAAAATGTCATACCATTATAAAGATATACTGAAGCGAAAATCTGAAGGTAAGGCTGCTATACAGAGAAGCTCCATATGGCAAACACGACGACGTAAATATATAGGAAAACAAATCGCATTGGGAGAAATAATACGTTAATAGGATGAGCATGGTAGAATGCGAGTAGCATGGGAACTGGCCGGATTAGATGTCAGCTCTCAATAAGCTTGGACTGTACCGCTGTGGGTAATCCCATCTCTACCAACCACTGTCGCGTTGTTAGGTTAACATCCAGACCTCAAGAATATCCTCACCTTCGGACCAATAACAGGTGACTCTATTATCACGTCGGCGATCCCTCGGGTGGATGGGAGAAGCAAGGAAGGAGTTGGGGTTGTATGCACGTCGACCTTCCCCTGATGATCATCAATTTTGTGGAAATACACCTGCGGGCTTGCAGCCGAGGAATCTGGGCAGAGACATGCTTAAAAGCCATCAGGGCACGTTTCTCAGGTGCGCTGCTTTTCAGCCCATCAGAGCCTTTTCTATGGGTGTGTTTATGCTCATTTTGGGGGAAGCCAAAATCTGCGTTTTGATACGCGTCTACTTCATTTTGAACGTTTAATATATACGCTTTTAAAAGACGTCATTTTAACAGTACCCCAGTAGATCTCGTTTTGGATGAGTTTCAAAACACAGTTTCAAAACGCTGATTCTGTCTTCGCAAATTGAGCATAAACGCGTCTGGCCATTATATCCACAAATACCCGAGTTGTAATGTATGTTTAAGGCGGTTAAATTATTGCTAACATCAAAGTGATTTATTCCTTAGTCACAAAGGACCATATGTTTCGTAAAACGTGATTTATATTCCAAATTTTTGAAGGAACATTTTGTGTTGACGCAGTAACATTCACTTTGTTCATGAAAAGCCGAGACAATATTTTGAGTAGAATACCATTAGATATGAACTGCATAATGATTATGTAAGGTTTTAGTATTATAACTCGTGCAATGCATAATCTTGCTTCCACGTTAACATTTTAGAGTACAGCTTCATATGAAAGATACACATTTGAACCTTGAGTAAACGTATTTTCTGTTCTGGTTTCTGAATCGCTCATTAACACTTACAAATGACCACTTCAGAAAGAGGAGTATAGACAGTGAATTCTTGCCCTTTAATTGCACGATATTCATCGTTTATATAATTATATAGGTAATTGCATTGGTTGTCCTTCTTCTCCTGATAGTTCCCCCATATATATTTATAGAATTATATAATAAACGCTGAGGTTGGCAATGATGTAGGTATCATTAAAATCCACGCAGAACGCTAGACATAAATTTAACTCCATGATGCAAATTATCAGAACCAAGCTAGTTTTCTGCAAAGATATGTCCATTTTATCGTGGGTTCTCATCTTGTTCACACATCTATGTTCATGGCGTCTTTCTCGACAAAATGCTGACGAAAAAAAAAAGGTTAGCAAATATTCGTACGATCAACACGGAGTCCGTTCTGCAGCTGCGGCTAATATGGCGGAGGTGGGGTTGCATATTGCATTTAGGTTGGAGTTTTTGAGCGGATACTGCAAGGGATTTTGATGCTTCCGTGGATTATCGGCAAGCATTTCATTTGAATTACGCCACTGCAATAGGTATTGAGCCAGCTATGCTGACTTGTATCAATGCAATACACGGTGATATCAGTACCCGACATAATACTAAACTTATGCTTTACTCTATCGTAAGATATCAAGCTTTGAGAGTAACCACACTGTAAAAATGGATAAGAACATATTTGTTGTGCAAGTATTGACTAGGCCTTAGGGGTTACATTGACATAATGTGACCCTATTCTCAATCGGCTCAGATGCTGCTGTAAACCCTACATCACGATGACATAAATAGGCTGTTGCTATTCTTGGAGGAAACATAATATTCTTTGAAGTAATTTCGCCCACTTGAAATTAGCCCATTAATCATATGTGGATACAAAATGTGTGATATTGAAATGGTACCATGTTACGCACGGCACAGCTAGTCGTTTTTTTTTATGTACCATTGCTGTACACTTCAAATTTTATATATAACATTTCATTTATACGTAAATGTGCAATTAGTTTCATTTCATACAACGCTCCCAATATATTCATTTTAATTGGACAGGTGTGTTATGTGTGGTTGGTGTGGTGTAAATATGCTTGCGGCATGATTTAACAACGATGCAATTCTTTCTTTATTGGAGGTTCGACTTCATGCAATTAATGTACCGCATGCAAAACCATACTAGCTGTGTTTTATATTAGCTATCCCACAAGATACAACGCGGAAGAAAGGTAAAGATTAACATCATAAAGGCGAAGGAAAATAAACAATAAAATAGGAAACCTAGATTAAGAAAAAAAATGAAGGTATTGCGATGAATCAATGTCAGGAAAGAAGAGGATGGTCGGTACAGTCAGAAACAGCAGGCGTGGGAATAGAAAGGCATAAACAAAATGTAACATAGAGAGAGGAAAGACAAATATGAACGGAACTTGTGATGACTTGCGAGGATGTTGGTTGTGGGAAAAGGTTGCAAAACAGACATTGAAGGAGTTTGCACTATTCTAGTACCAAGCTTCCTCCACTCTCACAACAACTTTAAGTGCTCCATATGAGGGAGCACTCCCACAGCCATGTGCCAATGCTTTTACCGTGTAATACGTGATTGTGACTTAAACAAAAAGAAAAGTGCCCTCTCAGAAAGTTAGATAGTAGAAAGGTCAACACACTTAGCCATCGATCAGATAAAAAAAAATATATTTCCAGGACCTGGGTAATTATGAATGTCTCCGTGCACGGCTTCGTCATCTGTAGATCCGGAAGCATGAAAACCGTCGTGTGCGCATGGGGGGAGGGCGTGGATTAATGAAGCAAATTCTACCAAGGAACGCGAACATGACTGATTATGAAACATTGAATGAGCTTCTTTTCCCTCAAGCGTCAGATGAAACTAATTAGGGTACGTGACATCAGGGAAACTGCTATGGAACGACATGCATCGATCTTCTTTCTTTGAACCCAAGCTTGGCACCGACGAAACGTTATGTGCTTTCAGCATTTTCAAGTGTTGCATCAATTATAAAAAATGAATACATGTTAACGGCTTCTCATCATGCTCATGGAAAGACAAGAAATGGAGCCTCGTTCCGCTTTTCCAGGTCGGTCAATGGTTTCAATACTTCTGCGAGCATGACAGTTATCAAAAAACAACAATAAACGAATAAAACATCTTAGCTGCATGAAAACGTACATAAACACTGTTACGATGATACCAAGCTTAAGATATAATTTTGGCAATGATTGATCCCACAATTTCGGAAAAATCCGTAAAAATAAGATGTTTAAGAGTCAAGTTAGAAAGTTAAACAAAACTGAAACATCTCTGCTTATGCATAATTACTTAATCCTTTAGAAGAAAAAAAAACTGATCACAGGATCTCTGATGGTGTGGCCCTTAACTTTCTTGATAATTGCAAAATAATGTGACAAGAAACACAGTTTCCAAAAATTAAATATAGGCAATTAAAAATATAATTTCTTTCCAAGTTGACATCCTGAGCACGGGGCATTAAAGCATTGTCATGAATGTGCAATGCTTTTGACATCCATTAGCTCTTTAGTAATCATATCGTTGCTTGAATATATTATGTTCGAGTTGTTCCTCCTTCCTAACACCCCCTGCTGGGACCAAGCACAATTACAAAGCAATCACATAATCTAGGCAATCTGAATATAAATACATAGATATGACGGAGAAGAGACACAGTAATCCTTACGCCGACAGTCTGGCAAGAGATTTGAATCCAGTATCATATCGAAAATACATATTTAATCCTTAACGTCTCACTCATGGATCATTTCATCATTCATATTCATCAATCCAAATGAGCAGCAGTTTATCTGACACTCAAACGGTTAAAAACGAAAGATAAAGACAGTGGTATTACGAATCAGAAATAAAAAGACGCGCCATGGAATCTTGAAAGGAAAGTATTCCCTGAAGTTAGATTGGAGGGGGGAGGCATATTGATGATATGGTATGTAATATAAAACTCGAAATTACTCGAGAAAAGCCAATCTGACAGGTGTAGACGAAGGCAGTGACCAGTGGATCGCTCGCGTGTACAAAGCAGCGGCTCTATGGCACTGCGAGAGTTACTTATAACAGAAAAATAACAAGCATCATATCAGTGTAGTATTGGCGAAAACCGGTCAAATGATAAACAAACTTAAGACCTTAAAAACTTTTAATTTTTAACATCACTTATGTTATCACTATGGCATGTATGTTGTGTGCTGCACGATTCCATAAGTTCCCCTCTTTCTGTTTTTAATATGAAGGAAAATTCTTTTCCATAGAGGTATGTGTGGAGAAAATGATTCTGATCATATATCATATTGCACTAATTAAATGGGGTATATTTTTTTTTAAAGAAAATATTTGTTTTCCGGAGAGTCTTAAAGCAGGCAACTCGCGAGTAGCGTCACAAAATTAAAACAAAATTCATAACTCTTTTACCCTTTGACGGATTTTTGTGAAACCTTCGTTTATATTTTTTTAAAATAATTTGACTTTTATCAAGGCCTACTTAACTCAAAGGGTGGACTTACACTTTAAGAACTGATTTAAGAATGTTGATACAGATTTTGATAATGAAATGAAAAACATTAATTTTGTTGTTGATAAACCAAGAATATAACGTATATAGGTCTTTTTCATATTTCAGCTAAGTTATCATTTGTTTACTTTCCCGAATACATCACATCTGCTTCTTTAATAGTCAGGACATAAAATGAAGTAAAAGTATATAAATTGTAAAAAAAGTAGAAACCCGACCACTCGAAGATTGTCAAAAATGCTTTTTCACCTATGAAATATTTATATCTTTGGGCTATGTCTTTGAAATCACCACTTACATCAATCACACACACACACACAGACACACACACAGACACACACACACACACACACACACACACACACACACATATATATATATATATATATATATATATATGTGTGTAATTAAAATAATACAAAAATATCCAGAAATATCATTACCCAGACAACATAGAACACATGATTCAAAACAGTATTCATGGCGCCACCAACAGGCTAGTATAAACCAATCTAAAAACAAATTTAATTTTCCGTCCCTGCATTCCGAACCATCCTTCCCCCACGCCCCACGTCGTCCCCCCCCCCCCTCAAGCCCCGCCCCCTCCTCCCCACCTAACAAGTGAACAAAAATAGACTGGAGCATATTCCGCGTGTATCATCAGTGTAATTCTCATGTGATCTTAGCGCATGCCAAGAGCGTATCACTTCCAATCTGCCGTTTGGCACAAATGGGCTCTCTTAGCGAGTTAATCACATCCCTTTTAATCCGGAGATGCGATTGCCGCCCCCATGTCTGGTCTAGTTGCACTGGAGCTCGGGGGTTACCGACCCATCGCTACATCATCCCAGACCGAGATGAGCAGCTAGATAAGATGAATGGCACAACAGTGACTACATTTTCACACAGTTTAAACTCTTTCATTACCATGGATACAATAGTGCCGAAGAAGTGAGTGATCATGTTTTGGTCTGGCACGGAGAGGGTTATTTCGGGGTATCGAACTTCTTTTACAAGTTGACTTGCATAAAAGCAGAGTATCGAAACAGAATGGCAACACTTTGATAACAATTAATCAATATATCCCTTACATGTATTCAGCAACTGTACAGTATTGTATTGTCCACTGTTTTTCTGCCTGTTTTTTTTCTGTATACGCGGTTTTTCTATCTCGTTTTTTTTTGTTACATTTTCCTGATCTGTTGTAGTTATTTGAAAATATTCAGTTATATATATAAAGCAGATATATTATAAAGAAGTTGCTTGTGTTTAAAATGTTAGTCACTAGCCATGAAAGTGTGCTCTCTGCTATTTCGAAGGCAGGCAAGTGATTTCCGTTGTCTGGTCTACGCATGGTACATAAGAACAATTACACATGTATACAGAACGTAATTTTTTGAATAATTGTGCTGCCTCAGATTTAGATTCGATATTTCCCACCTTTAAAATGTTTACGACTTAAACGCCCTCAAGGTCTCAATTCTCTAATACTAGCCTCAAATGTTAATTTTAGTTTCCTGGATATCTTCATCATTGATAACTTCATGATGAATCACTTTTTATCGTCATAATATGTAGACCATGCAACCTTCTAGCCTGGACATAAAACGCTACTAATTCCGGTGAACCTTCGACGGGAAATGTCAACCCGGATCGCGTTTACAACGTATGGGATAATCACAGGCAAATATAATTTCATAATCCATATCTCAGTTCTTGGTACATCTAACCCCTAGAGGAACACCCGGTAATGAAAAGTCACTCTCAAAGTGCTCTCTAGATCAGTAAAAGTCACGGAGAAACCCTGGCTAATCCAGCCGCCCAAAAGAGTGAAGAATACAGCTGCGGTAGCAAATATTAAGATATATACACTTCCATCGTTGAGGGGGAAAACGGTTTGATATTTTGTGCTTGCTCCAGCAACGAGTTCAGAGCCTTAAGGTAAATATCAAGATCTCATTTCAGCTTGTCATTTCTCAAAAACTCATGATATTATTACCATAACCGTAACAGTAATAATCTTACTATCATCTGAAGTGCTTTACACTAGCATGGCTTAACATGCTTGTCTATGGCAGGAAAGATAAAGGAGAGGAATGGGAAGGTGGTGAAAAGGGTATTTTATCATTTTCATGGAATAATGTTAACATTGGATTGCATTTTTTTTTTGCTGGGAAATTCATGATATCGGGCTTGCGTCGTGCCTCTCGTGGGTAAGCCGATATGATTGACTGAAAACCAAAAAAAACGAACGAGTGTAGATAGAGAGAAAGGAGAGAGACAATGAGCGAGAGAGAGAGCGAGAGAGAGAGAGACAGACAGAGAGAGAGACAGAAAGAGAGAATGAGAGAGCAATAGTTTGTGTGTGTGTGTGTGTGTGTGTGTGTGTGTGTGTGAAGATAAAGTGAAGGAATAAGACAGATACAAAACAGGTCCATGAAATCTATACCGGACAGAAATAGTTTACTTTCTGTGTTGATATCCGCATCGTCAAAGGGAAACTGACTCTCGCGCCATTGAGATTATGAATATACAGATGGATGCGGCAAGTCAGTGAGGAGCCCCAGTTCCATCTGCCAGAAATCTAGGTCCTTATCCGACGCTTTCCCCGGGAAAAAACGGCTTACTCTTTGAATGTGTGTCCCACTGGATACCCGCAAAGTAGTGAGACCGACCTGTGGTGACTAGATGCCCTTTTATGGACTTGGCGTGGACGCTTCGGCTTGTGGCCTGTCGGAAAAGCGAATCTTTTATTGATGAGAAGCACTCCTGTTTTTTTTTATTCTTCTATATCTGTGTCAGAAGAGCGGATAAGTCTCTGCGCTCTCCTGGAAAACCGTGGAAGGGTGTCGGTGGGAGAGTCGCCTGCGCTGATTAAACAATGGTGAGAGCGAGATGTCGTGACGAGTGATTAACTTACATGAGACACACGGCGGATTCATGTCAAAGTGGGTGTTTGTAGGCATTCCTCGCACTCTAAACGAAACTCAGTATCGTAAATGTTGAACGACACGACTACTTATGATAATAACCGTAGCTTAGTGGTCTAGTTTATTGGAAGTAGTACTATTAGCTTATTGTACAGTAGCAGTTGCAGACGGATTAGTAGTTGTAGCAGTAGTAGTAGGTGTTAAAAAAACTTTTGACACTTTTGGAAAATATTACAAAATAAGTTGCAACTCGAATCAAGCTGAATTCAAAATACCATCAAGTCAAGGGATTTCAATTTATTTTTTGGAAGCAGGTTTCGTAATATTTCATCAATTGTTATTATTGTAATGATTCATGGAATATTTACTGAGATTTTCACCTTTAAACAAAGTTTGGACGTATAAATGTGTGTGTATCAGTCCATCCTCTAGTAGCTTCCATTACAGTGTCATTGATAATGCTTAAATGCTTTTGGCAGAAAAGAAGTAGATTGACATGTGTGATGCCTAATAGCGATTGTTTTGTTCTGAATTAATTTTCGGATACACACACATTTTTAGGTCCAAATCCGGTCGAAAGATCTCATTAAATATTTCAACAATCATTAAACCAATAATAATTGATGAAATGTCACAAATCCTGCTTCAAAGAGAATGGACATTCTCGTACTTAATAATTTGTGAATTTCTGAGTTGTGATTTATTTCTTACCACTTTTCAAAAGTGTTAACAATTATTTCAAACACCTAGTATTAGTGTTAAATAGAAGTCGTTGTAGACGTAGTAGTAGTAGTAGTAGTAGTAGTAGTAGTAGTAGTAGTAGTAGTAGGAGGAGGAGGAGGAGGAGGAGGACCAATAGGAGCAGTAGTCGTGCGAGGAATTGTAGTTGTAGTAGTAGAAAATATTAAATAACGATTCTCATGATGACTATTCTTATAACATATGCTGTATGTTTCCTAATGCAATAATGTTTATATTCGATAATATCGCGTTTTATTACAATCCTTTAAACGAATAATTGTATTTTTGTTTACAACTCGTCTGTTATTAGAAAAAAAACACATTCACCATGTTCAACGAAGCAAGAGAAAACTGTAAGTGATTTTTATGTTAAGAGACACCAGCTCATTATTCAAAATGATCGTATGAGTGCTATAAATAGCATAAATAACACTGCCATGCACCAATTGTTTACGGTATTATCCACACCAAAGTGGTTACCATAACAAAACGCTAGAGCACTATCCTTTTGATTGGGTTGTCACTCCATGATAAATCCGTCATACTGCACGATAAATTGGGATCGCGGCGCGTTCTTTGATCGTTTAAGTCACATGACCGAGATAATGGACTCGCTCTGCGCTTTATAATGATGTTTCCCTCCCGTGAGAAGTAACTTGGAAGTAATCGTTGTAGGCTTTGCCCGCCTGCTTTTCGTCCGACAGCCATTAATCTCAATATCCTGTCATGGTGTACCGGTAATAACAGCAACGAAAATGAACAAACTTGAGGGAGAGTTGGTTTAAACAAGAACTTAGATTACGGGTGGGGTAGAGTGACATGAGGCTGTATGGATACATGGGTCTTGCCCCCTCCTAATCATCACCACCACTATCGTCACCATAAACACTACTTTTGACATTAATGAAGTAGCCACTAGCTCATGCTGAGGAAAATGAATACCCGAAGCTTGTGCAGGTATAACGAAACATGATGACAAATAAGACTCAAATCACATTAAATGTTGAAGTATTTATATCAACAGGAAACATGATATCCGTTTTGAGCTATAATTGACCTTTCTATGTTCCAAAATTTTTGCTCAATACCTAAAATATTACGAATGTTTATAAAAAATAGCGAGAAGAGACATGCCGTGTGTTCCCCGCATCCCTCCTTCCATGCAAAGAAGGGTTCCGCCACCAGCTTAATTATCCCATTAGCAAAGCTCACCGGGGACATCGCTGATGATGAAACAACCAATTTTCATCTCTCATCTTTCCTCTGCCTTTTAGACCCACAAATTGATGAAAATGGAAGATAATTGGACGTGTGCGAGAGGATCTCATAGTAAAGTACAGATCCAGGGCAATAGATATAGAGAGAGAGACCATCAGAATTACTAAACGGGGATATCGCTGAGTCCTAAAGCAGCAGTGACAGGTAATATACAACGATAGATTAAATGCGAAGATAAGGCGTACAAGGTCAATCCCCTCACAACCAGTTCAAACCGCCAAACATTTTGTTACGGCACCTGTTGTTGTGTTTAGCACCCGATGGTGCATTTTTTCCACACGCGTAGGATACAGATGTCTCTTACTTAGCGCAGTAGTAAATGATGCATGACCAGCAATTAATGTCTTCAAAATGTTTGTAAAATGTTATAAAACAGTCATAATTATGAAAAGGCACTCATTGTCTGTAACATTTAATATATTGAGAATATGTAATGTAAGAATAAATGTATCATCATTATAAGAAAGTATCAGCCATATACTCTACATAATACAGTATGGTAAAACGACTCATTGAGAGAAAATAAAGTAATTCACTTAATTAACTAACGTTTGTTTTCATGGCAAATATCGTGTGTTATTTGCATTGGCATCAACGCAACACCTCACAAGCTTAAGAAGTGCTATAGTTTGTTCGAGTGGATTATTTTACAACTACACGTATATGTGTGCATAATATGGCTAAGAAACAGATCGAAAGTTTGTGCGGTGAATATTGTTTAACATGACAAACTATCCAGCTGGCATTAGACTACATCGCCAATATGCATGATTTACCTCATTTTTGTTAAAAAGGTAATGAAGT
The DNA here is from genome assembly GCA_963669155.1 of Arbacia lixula. Lineage (NCBI taxonomy): Eukaryota > Metazoa > Echinodermata > Echinoidea > Arbacioida > Arbaciidae > Arbacia > Arbacia lixula. The sequence continues at coordinate 855,464 of OZ022579.1, forward strand.
AGGCGGTAGGTATGTAAAATAAGAAAGCAGGATTAGAAATGGACTCTCCTGTCAAAAAGCGATTGCATTTTCACAATTTGAGGCACATTAACCATGCTTCCCCTTTTGGGCATCTGTTAGGAAATGTCACAGCCGTACGAGGGGCATAAACAAGCCGCATGTTTTCTTTCCTTTGTGTCTATTTTGTGTTTCTACGAGGTCGATGATAAACAGATAAAGACGCCCGCGCTTTTCATACCCAAGAATCGCTTCAGGTAAAACTGCCGGCAAAGATCAACTGTCAATCCTCTCTTGAATATGAAGAAAAATTCTGGGGGAAAAAGTCGGAAAAGTCACCATGAGAGAACGCACCGGAGTACACAGAGGGGGATTGACCCAGATTGGAATAAGGCATGCACTAGTAGTCGGGAAATATTTCCAGGTTAATGCAGTCGACTTACACACAATTATCTTGACCCATCTTGGTTGCTATGGAAACACGCCGCAATCACCTTCATTTTCACCTGTTCTCGGAGATGATTAGTATTTTTGTTTCTATATTCATCCCATTTTCTGTTTTTGTCCTACTGCTACGATGCATAACTTATTATTGTCTTCGTTCGCATTGTACGAGATAACTAGAGTGAAGACTGGCTTAAACAACAGCTTTGTTGCAATTCACTAGCATTGACAGCATTCAAAAATGGTATTTGTTTATTATGATTGGAATTATTATCCTTGCTATTGTCAGAAACGATATCAAATGTGCATTATTATTTCATTGCTATTTTGTCATCAACTATTCTGAAAAAATCCCTAACCGAAATCATTCTTAGAATTGTATTGGTGCATTCGGTATGTATGTAACTTTGCTGCTTCATGTGAGCTTTGGCTGCGTTACTTGTGCCATGTACCCATCCCATACAAACAGTTCAGCTATTTCAATTTACCGCTATTTTGCAAGCTCTGCTGCAAAGAGAATAGTGTTTAAAAAATCAAATCAAATTGTTCATAAATACTTTTACATTTCGCTATGGAATTATCCTTTCTTTATTGCCCCACATTATTATTTACGTTCATACTACTATTCAGGCCTCTGTATCCTCAGAATCCTGAACAAGCCTTTAAAAGCCGTGGCATATCGCATGGCACTAATACATTTTCCTATCAATGCTGACATTTTCAACATGTGAACTTACTGCAATACTATAGATGTCATTCAAGGTAGGCAATATTACGTTACATATTTCTACACGCGCATGTCAATTCACATGAATGTGCACATACGTATATTTATGTGTATACAGCGCTAAAGTGGTGTCTTTTTATTCCATTGTTATGCAAATTTATGGTTCTAGACAGCATCGCTCAAGTGAGCGTTCACTGGTCCGACGTTGTCTAGCGGGCTAGTGTCAGGCACTCCCAAATGAAGGTCCCCGCTATGTTCACTGATGTTTGCTCTACCCACATAGTTTAGAACCAGTTGCCAAGACAACATGTTCACATGACGTCACACTTTGGCATTCTATACTATACAAACCCAAAAGGGAGAGATCAGAAACGCAGCGAGGCGGTAGTGCGAGGAAAGTACTACATTTGAGGCCAGACAGGAGGAGATAATGGGTGACATGGAGTGAGATGGTGCGTGTGAAACAGGGAAGAGAAGAAGGCGGGACACATGGGACAAGCAACCAGGGATGAAATCGGTGACTCAATTCCAGCCACTGGAGGGGCGATGCCCGAGGTGTATTATACATCAGGTCATCGAAACATCGTTAATGAATGGCATGCTCTGGTCGACCGATGCATCCACCGCGATAAGGGCCCATGGGAAGGACACAACTTTAATACCACGCTCCTCACCAAATGCAGATTTTACTCCAAAGCACTACAGTGTTATCCACGTTATCTGTCCTCCGTAGACCAGCCTCGGACTAGCCTGGCTTCTAGGCGTTGAATATTTGTTAAATTCAAATTTTAAAAATAAATGGGCTTGTAATGTTAAGACCAGTCACTCTTTCATTCTTATTTTGTTTCTCTGTGTGAGTGAGTCGGAGAAAGATGTGACAATGGTTAGCGTACTGCAGTCAGACCCGTTTATGGAATATTAAATTTGGCAAAATGCCAAACAGCCTGTAAGTCAGGCTCGCCTCAGGCAGGCTGAATGCAGTCAAACAATTCCAGGTTTCAGCAGTAACTCTTCTTGTACTACTTACTGTATTACTGTTTCAGTGACGCTTATTATCATACAAGCAGCAGTTTGCCCTGCACGCAGTGGGTTCAGTTTGTGTTAGTAAAGTGTTCTTTGAAAACTCTAAGTAGAACTTTCCATTGAAATTGGTATTCAGTCGTGGAGGCCGCAACCTTCAATTACTAGTACACATTAGTGTTTTATCGTATTCCGCTGCACATACACACACTTACGCACGTTTTATTGGATTGATTGACAAACACTAAATTGAATGCGCAATAACCAGACCTTAAAACATTAGCCTCATGCATGTTTATTGTTTCCCAACAAAGTACCTTAAACGACATTAGGGAAACTCTGGTAGGGACGCAATAAGCATGTGAATCTAGGTACAAACGTTTTCTTTAGTCCCTCCTGACGTAGAACAAAGATTTGAGCAAATTGATACGTTTGAATGTAGGTTAATTTCTCCAAAGATTGGCAATATATGCTTGCCGCGCGAGTACCAGAAATAAACTGTTACCACAGTATCATATTTTAAAACCATGCGGCAATCGTATATAATTCAGCAGACGACTCATTACTTATCTCACCGCGAACCTCGTTAGTTCCATTTATCCACTTTTACTTTTAGCTCAGCAAGCCACGTTTTATTATAAAGATTAGGGGTGATGCATCGCAATAACAAGTCTAAGCTTAACTTGCCTGATGCGGTTTTTCACCACCGGTATAATTCTTTCCTATTTTCATGCGCGTAGTTTTGACACGAATTTTTATATAACGCATTACACTACGTCATATTGTGTTTTGGAGGTTGGAATGCAATACCAATATTAATATGTACTGGCACCAAAAATCCCTCGTGACCTGGTGTATAAGCTCTTCCTATATTCATGACTCAAACGTTAATATCAGTCTTATATCACTTAAATGTTACATCTATTTATAAAATTGTGGTGATTTTCTTTGTTATGTTTGTTGTACACAGGGCCCCTTGGGGATTAATGCCTTGCTCACATACAGCTCCCATGTTAAAAGAGCACGGCATAAATCAATCAATCAATCAATCAATCAATCAATCAATCAATCAACAGCAATACACCTTCACGCAATGCTGCCAGTGCACATTAAGAACGATTGTAAGTTTATTCAAAACGATTTGCATACGTATATTGTGAATTTTGCCACAAGGAGATATACTATTGGTTAAAGTACATAACACGCATGCGTCGTCAGCCAACGTACGTACAAGAGAGCTAGGTTATGCTTGAACGTGCCAATACAATTTCCATTCGGATTATAAGAGGGCATTTGCTTTAATAGATCAGCTATAAAGCGATGTCAGAGGAGAAAACTCCAGCACAGTCACGGTATCATTAGACGTGACATAAAATCAATAACATCGCACGATGGTAAAATAATAGACACGCACTTCAATTTGATGTTTTAAAAGAATACAAATGTCACTCTCAATAATAGATTTCGTCTCCCCAATACTTTCTGAATCGCATTAGTGTAGCCATACGATAAGTCATTTACGGAAGTAAAATGTAGACAAGTGAAACGAGCTCAACTATTCAAGCTAGTGATGCGTATTGTGTCGCGACAAGACACCACGTGTTGATAGCACCTCATTCAGACCATTGGCATGAAACATTTGAATTGGCTGCTATTAACATGATAAATGGAAGCACATTCCAATATCTTTCTTGTTTTATACGGTCCTGTAGCCTGTGGCTCTACTTTAAATTTAGATGAGTCATGTTCATTCGCCTGGTGTTGAAATGTTCTTTTTCCTTAACCCCTTCTTGATGCGATGCCAGACAATAACACGCGAATAAAATGTAGTAACATATGTCTGGCAGAAAAGGAGTTATACGGCGATTGATAGCTGATTGGATTCAAAATTGGCTCTCACAGCGCGAGATTAACTTTGACTACAAGCCCAATTACTCTAATCACCTACTACAAGAGGCGAAGTCGAAAAACGGTGGTAAGTAGGTCTGGAGTAACTGTGTTTTCTCAGGGGGCATCGTAGGTACCGTCTAATAGCTAACTTTCTTAATTACGACACTTGAGACTTGAGGCTCTACCCCCCTTCCTTTGCAGATGGGGTGTTTGCGTGGCACGCGGCTGGGGTGTCAAGACCTGTACCTCCGGGTCTAGAGATTTAATTAAACCTGAGCGGGTGGATGGCATTGGTTTGGCAGCGGTTCTGAATCAGTGGTAAATTGATATTCTATCAGCTAATAACATTTGCAAGAGTAATTTGTAGAGTGGGTACAAACGGGGGGATGAGGAGGAAAAGAGGGGCGGAAGAATGATCGAACGGTCGCAACGTTGAAGATGACGAGAGGCGGATAGAGAGAGAAAGAGAGAGAGAGATAGGGAGAAAGATAGACAGAGATAGAGAGAGAGAAAGAAAGAGAGAAAGGAAAGGAAAGCAGTGAGGGGTGGGAGAAAACAAAAACATACCGGCACTCTCCGAGCCTTGAGGACACCATAAACCAAATCTCGTTACGCTGTTAATTATTTCATTCGATTGTTTTATTGGCTGCGCGTGAGATCTTCTTCCTCCTCCCCACCTCCAGCTCACGACGTTTTTGTATAAGGTTCCCCACTTGAGCGTTTGAACGGTCGGAAGAGGGCAGAGCAAGGAAACCCTAGCTGTTTGACTAAGGTGAATCGATTTACTGCGCGGGTTAAGAGTTGGGTAATATCACTGCCTGAGTGGAAGTCGAATGGGTATGGAGTGCATTGTATAACACAACTTTCCCCACATGGGGACATATGCGACAATATTGAAACTAATACATAACGGATGTGATGTAAATATATAAAGAATGACAGAGTGAGTGAGAGAAAGAGAGAGAGAGAGAGAGAGAGACAGAAGGGGGGCGGGGCAGAAAGTTCATACGATAAAAAGGAGTAACACCATCTCAAATGTTTGATGAAACGATGTGATATCATTTTGGTTTGACATCATTCCAAATATAATATCTACATCATAAAGAGTTTCCCCCAAAAGCCGAAATCATCACACAAAATATGGATAATATCTGTATGCATCAGTTGAATACCATCTATTTTAAATGCATTGGTATACCAACTCATGACCGACCCTTGGGGTATAAATCCAAAGAAATGAACTATGAATGTTTAGGCAATTATGATTCCATTCAGGAATCATATTTTACGTGCAGTATTTTGCAACAACCCAAATCCCATTGGCACGTGCACAATATAAAGAGCAAGCCGTGATGATTGAGATTTGAAGGTAGAATGAATAAAGGTATGCAGTGATAGAGACGCAACGCAGCAAATGCGAGACCGTAGAATCCCAACGCCGGCAAAGATATCTTCGGCGTCTTTGATCACGATATTAGGTGCATAGGGCAACCCGTCAGAGAGTTTGTTATCATTTCGCTCATTTTGTCATTGCTTATTGATTCATGACACATCGTCTGCGTCTTGAGTTGGAATCCTGCAGTTGAATGAAGTGAAGTTGTATTTTTACCGCGGGAGCGTGACAGCTAACTGCGGTTTTCCTCGGTATAAAACCAAATAAGCCAACATTCTTAGATGATATATGATACATGTGTGAATGAAATATTTGGCATTGCGTCCCATAAACATACCCATACATGTAATAATACTACTATAAATCAGAGCAATGATTACAATAATGATAGTGTTCATCAGCAATTAGGGATGATATTCGTTTCAGAACTATACAATTGCAATCATAAATATACAGTTACAGCAAATCAGTGCAAACTTCCGTGTCCAAACAAACAAAGACAAATAAGTATAAGAACGTGATTAAAACTCGCGGATACCACACTTTCTAATACATTTCACTGTAATGGTTCTCCTAAAACAGTCATATATTAACGCAAGAAACTGCGTGTGAGCGTGGTATTATTCATACGCGTAATGATTGTAACTGTCATCATTTCACCAACGATTTATCCGTATCTCTCTCCGACATCGACGGCCAATATTGGCGTATACGGTCTCGTGGCTCTGCCATGCATCACCGTTCAAAGAACGCGCACGTGTGGAGTCTGCGCCGTGGCGCCTCTTGACGGACTGCTGAATCATATACGATTTCTCATAACTCTCCTATTAATTATTTCCATATTTGGTAAAATTTAGAGAGGATTCCACATCATTCCGTCACCAAGCACATGTCCCTATGTTCACAGTGCCTCATTGGATGCTAATGTCTATCTTTGATTGGCGACACTGAAAGGTCTGTATAAGCTCGAGCTGCATTAGTGTTGAATGTTAATTCTCATAAAATCCAATACAACACTTTTGTCTCGAGCAGATTTGGCTTAGAAAGTTACAAACGAATTATCCAACAATTATTTAAGTTCGGTAGATATCAATTCCGATCAGGGATTCATCGTGTGGGATGATCTATAGTAGATGTGAATATACTTTTACTGGAATACATGTATAACACTTTTCCTAGGATAATTCCCATGCAAAATTAAATTTGTATCCCTCTATCTCTGTGTATATATATATATATATATTTATATATATATATATATTGCGAGAGAAAGAGAGAGAGAGAGGGAGAATAAGAGAAAGAGAGAGAGTGAGAAATGAACACAAACAATTCAAATAAGACGAAGAAGAAGAAAAATGTATCGAATTTCCGGTCTAACACCTTTATCAAGATTTTTTTGATAAAGATCTATGATTCTTCATAAAGGACTATGACCAAAAATTTGATTTTTTTTCTCTGGCGTCTCATTTGATTAAGTTGCATCACTTCTACTTTTCAGTGCTCTCGCAACCTTATTTGTGATATATATATATATATATATATATATATTTATACAGATAGATAGATATAAATATACACACATTAATACATATATAATGATAAGGCTGGTGGTTGAAATGTTAAGTAAACAATTTTCCTCTGGCGTTTTCCGTAACTAGCATTTTTTTATTACATTTCTATACCGACATTGTCATGATTGTACCAATAAGTTTGGTACAAGCATAAATGACATCACTGCTTCGAGAACGCGCGCGCGCGTGTGTGTGTTTGTGTATTAATTTAAGTATCCTGCTACTATAAAGAGCAACTAATTCCTGGACCGCAATTGCCTATTAATTACCTATTTCATTTCCCATTCTCGCTAAAAAAGTAAGAGCGAAACATGAAGAACGAGAAAAAAAGAAGAACTTAAGGACAAGGAGAAAGAGGGAGACAATAACTAGAGAAACCGAGAGACGCAGAATAGCTGCGCCTCATATGTCTCTCGGTGTCATCTGTTGACTGTCTTCAATGTAGGATGACGGAGTTAATGACCGAGAGGTAAACGTGTTGACAGGTGAGAAATGGAACACTCCTGGCAGGTGCATTAGGATTGTAAACCTGACCCGTTTAGATCATGTCCTCACGTTGAAACGCAAGCTGTCACCACCCATCCCCTCTTCTTTTATGACATGCCCCAACGGTACTCACCGATAATTGCTTGGTTTAATCTTTGCTTTTACAACTCGCCTCTTATTGTTATACATAGCCTGTAATGGGTTTAGGGCTGGTGATAAAAATAACACAAAAGTAAACTCGTTTTTGTGACAACTTTTTCCGATGTTTGACGTTTGGCAATAAGAAGATGACATTTGCTGACAACTCGGCGTGTTCCCATTCAAACGCAAATATTCGCAATCGTGTTTCTAAGGCTTAAATGCCAGCACATTTGCTGCAATGATCCAAGTGTGAACGCGCTCTTTAATGTACAGTATCCCTGGTGTAACATGTCCGTCACGCAAGAAATAACCTGGGATTCATGTCAAAGTAAAGAGCTTCCAACCACGATGATGGATAGTTCGGGAAATAAATGGGTGCGAAGAGTGGAAAGAGAGGAGCAAGAGGGTCTCTCATTTCGTTCCCATTGTGGCAGTGTGGTCAACTGTTCTCGTCAAAGTCTCTGATTATCCATACCAAACACTACCTAACCTAGATGGGTGCGCGAGGAGCAGGGGAGTGTGCGTGCGTGTGTGTGTGTGTGTGTGGGATGGGGGAGGGATCGAAGGAGATGCAGAAAGAGAAAACTTTCCGTGGGTGACTGTGATATAGAGACAGACAATAGAAGAGAAAAAGGGGAAAATTGAATAAAAGAAAGAGAAAACATAATAATGAATTGATTTATATCCACGTGTTTGTGTTTGTTTGTGTGTGTGTGTGTGTGTGTGTGTGTGTTTGTAGGTAATGTAGATAAAATGGTTGATTTTGATTAAGTCAGATTGGGTGCAATCAAGCAGAGAGCAGGGAGATAGGGATAGATAGAAAATTTAAAAAGAACATGACTTGTATACAACATACTAACGTTTTTTTTTTTCTAAAGGACATAGAAAAACAGATAAAATCGGTAGAGAGTGATGATGACACATTTGTTGTTGACATGAAAAACTGTTGTATCAAAGGGAAAATAAAAAAAACATATATTATTTCACACATTTTACAATGATGGTACAGAACATGAAATAGAACATAAAAACAAAGAAAAAGAAGGACCGAGAGGAGAAAGGGATAGAGGAGGATTGGAGAATAACACCAATGTGATAGATGTCATGGAGTAGTAAAAGGGGAATGCGAAAAGAAACTCGGCAGAATTAGGATGTGTGAAGAGTTCTTAACGTGCCAGTGAGGATCAGCATTCGCTCCGATTAAGAAAATAAATAATCACACGCTGAACTGCTACGATTTCATGCTGAGATTCACTGCAACATTAGAGAGTTTGTGAAGCAACTCGAGGATATTGGGGAAGGCGTTCTTCTGTATCAAACAGGTTAATGAAATCGTCTCCCTCCGTCGTTGTTTTTATTACGCCGGCTTCTCCCTCCAAAATCGGAACTGGCATAAAAGCTGTTGCATTTGAGCGTCAATGATTGGAGACGGCTGTAGGAGAATGTCATAGCATGGCTAACGCAGCTAGGAGCTATAACTGGCGAGGATATTTCGGGAATGTACAGCACTACCCCCCCCCCCCCCTCCTTATCGTTAGCTGTACAATTTATGCCGTACTTATATCGTTACATAATCTTCCTAAAAAAGTGTCTAACTACTACGGATTACCAGAATACGGAACGTAGGTATTTTTGACTTACGTATCTCACACGCCTATAACCTTTATTGGCAATTTTCGTTATATTATTTGTGATTTAGTGTGGGTCTCCGCTCCTTGAGAGGAATGTTAATTGGCACATGTTAATGCCTAGATTGAATTAGCGTCAATTTAGGTACATGGATGAGGCTATGATTAAATTACATTGACAGATAATGACAGAGGACAGAACGTGCATGGATGGATAAGTAAACTTTAACAAAGATGAAAAAATGAATTTTGAAATTTTGAGATTCCAGAGAAAAGAAACGAGAGCCTTCTCCTAAAATAAGTTAAATCCATTTTCTTAAAAGTCTAGTTATTAATTTCAGCATAGTGATAATAATCACAGTTTTTGATAAAGTGAACATGTACCACTAGTCTCCAAAACGCGCGTTTACAAAGTCCGATTAAACGAAAACTCTCAAGTTTTCAAAATGGATTTAGCTCCTTTTGGACATAATATCTTCATATGTAAATTAAGCAAACATCTTCTGTACCCATGTGTATCGTCGCTGCGTGATATGATTACAATGGTCCTCAGATCTTAGAAGACGCCGCGCTATCAACATTCTCTAAGGCATGTCGATTAACGAACTCTTCGGAAAGGCCTTCCATCTATCAAATTGACAATCGCGACGCCTTCATTGCAAATATCTCATTAATTCCAGCTGCATTACATAAAGTCTTCTTTGGTCTTCCTTGGGATGACCCGTCTGGCACGCAAGCGAGGTGTCTGCCGAATGCTTTCTAATCGCGTACTTGAATTTCGGTTGGTCCATCCATGCATTCATTCCACTGAATAGACAGAAGCTTCTTTTATATTTTCATTATTTCCATTATGCCAGGCACGTCTCCATCTATCATGTGCTGCACATAACCAAACAAAGATGACATTTAAGACTCAGTGATGTTGATTACTTATGATGCCGTCGTAATGTTTGTGTAAGAGATTATGAATTTCTAACATCATCCGGTGTTTCTGTCAGGGACGAATTAAAATGCAAATATCGGGCACCAATCGTCGTCAGATATATGGCGCCTGGTTGGATGACGGGAGGGCTTCTCGGAACCTCATTCCACGAGCATCTGGAATGATGTCCTTAAAGTCCCTTTATGACCACTTTTATGTTTTATGCATCCCTCATTAAAGTCAAAACCACTCCGTGCTAAACACATCGGAGTAATGGGACTATGTCAGGTGTTGAATTGTTGACGTGTATATGGTAATAAAAGGAGACATGAGCAGATAGATTAAACTCCTTTCTTGTATTTTCTTTCAGTCACGACAAGCATTGTGAGGTCCATAAATGTAATTGGTAAGTTCCCTTCGATGGTTAAACGTGCGTCGCATACAATAAACGCCATGCTCATCACACATATAAACAACCGACCTTTGTGCTCACTATCCCTCTTTTCTAGCTCCTATATTCACTGGCGCTCTCTTTTCTCTGATTCTCTCGTCAACATCTTATCAATTTGACCTTTCACTTGTTTCTCACTGTTTTCATTATTTCTCTTCCCTCTATTAGTTCCTCATGTGTTTTTTTCTATACGTTATATCCTCTACTTGTTGTCTTCAAATTTACTTCAGTATGATTACGGCACGTAAGGAAACCATAAACAGATATATGTGTGTGTGGAAAGAAACATCTGAAGAAAAGAAAGTTATTTCGTTATACACTCAAAAGAAGATTCGGGCCGCGCAGCAAGATTACACTTCTGTGTACCAAAAGAAATCCCGCTTTATACAAACAAAAAATGCATCAGTGGCTGATAAAGATTTTTTTCAACAGCCAGTTATCATGTTTACATCGCCATTGTGTGGCTACCCCTGTATTATCCCTGTATGTGACAGACAAAATGCTCTCTGTACAATGTATGCAGGGCTTGTATGTGCATTAAACGTGAAGTATCCATACACTGTACATGCCATGATAAGGGTTAACTATAATAATAGTTGCTGATGTTTGACTGTTACCCCGCATGATGTATGGAGTTGCAAATAAAGGTTTGGAGAAGTCCTTCAATACAGATGAATCATATGCACTGAACGTACGGTGCTTAACTGTGTCGGTGAAGGGCAAAAATAAAAAACATTCTATAAATTATTATCCCGGCGCAAAAAAAAAAAACAATCTTTATGAAGATTGATTTGTCTTTGGCCTTCTGACATTCTGCCTGGGCTGGAGAAGTGTTGAAATCGCAGACCTCGCAGCAGACTGAACAAAAAAAGGAGGAAAATGGGTCAACAAGAATGACTTGTCAGCACGCCACAGCTCTTCTCATCCACCCCTCTATCGCCCTTCTAACTCCCCCGGATCTCCCTGGGCCAGGCACTGCTAGTAGTGCGGTTCAGACGGTCGAGGGCTCATGCAACCCAGCCTCGGTTCCACAAGTCCCGTCGAGGGTCGAGGCGTCGCGAGAGCACTTGATATTTAGAGACCCATCGTAACCTGAAGAGACCAGAAACGAGGAGGCTAAAACACTGTCACGTGGTGCGCCTTACAGCCATTAGGCGTGTTGTATGAGTTCGCGTCGGAAGAGAGTATACCGTCTCAATAAACTTCGTCCTAAATTACAAGTAGGTTGTAAAATCCCTATTTTGTAGGACATATTGTGCAATTCTCATTACACAGTAGTCGTTCTAGGATGGATAATGATATATAGACAGGCACATGCTCATACGCGATCTCTTACACAGTTATACCTCATTATTTACATTTCTGTCCGCTTTATCTCGTTCTCTTTTTATTAACAACTCTCTACATGATACATGTCTTTGCACTCATTTTGAATGTTCTGCATGTTCCGTAAGTTTTACTGTCTCTCTCACTATCCATCACACGATTCTTTCCCCCACCCCCTCTCTCTATCTCTTTCCGTTTCTCTTTCTCTCTCTATCTCATGCTCATTTTCCTTTTCTATCGTGTTTATACTTTCGCCTTTCTCTGTATACTGGGCCACTGAGGCCCCTTGTTTCATATGTTCTTTGAGCGCGGGATTTGCTACTTTCCTCAAATCAAAAATGCTAATAACATACCCAATCACACGTCAAGTGTCAGTCTAACACCCAAGCCAATGCAAAATAACATCTCATCCATTTAAATACGACCAGGTAAAGTGTGGTCTTTGACGACAGTGCGAACCCATTTTCTGTGCCTATGCATATGCGTTTCCCGTCTCCGTCATTATACACTTGCATCACGACAATCCTCGCTTAGAAATCGTAATGTCAAGAAAAACTGAAAGATCACGTTGAGGAGGAGGGGTTAGGGTGGAGGTCTCTAGCAGTTACGACGAACTTCTTATGTTTTCTCGTTTAGTGCAGCTCGCGTAATTGCGAGGCAAATACTGCCTCCCGTCTGTGGAAAAATAAAACCTTTTCATCTTAACATGCACGACGAAGGGGGAAGAAGGGAGAGCAAGGAAGATCGACCAGTATTTGATATATTAAATCGAGTTGTTTTCTCCCTCTCTCTCTCTTTCTCTCTCTCTCTCTCTCTCTCTCTCTTCACTCTCTCTCTCTCTCTCTCTCTCTCTCTCTGTCTCTCTCTCTCGTTCTCTCAACCTTCCCCCTCTCTCTATCTCGTTCTCTCAACGCCCCCCCCCCCCGCCCCACACCACCTCTCTCTCTCTCTCTCTCTCTCTCTCTCTCTCTCTCTCTCACCTTTTCTCCCCCTTTTTTCTCTCTTTCCTCTTCCTCTCCCATAAACTTCTCCCCCACCCCCTCTTTTTTTTAATTTCTTTTTCTCCCCCTTTCCTCCTTCACTCCCCCATTATCCCCCTCCCTTCCTCTCTCTCCAGCCTTATATTTCCATCTTTCAAGTTTCCTCCCCCCCCCATATCTCTCTCTCTCTCCTTCTCTGTCTGTCTCTCTCTCTCTCTCTCTCTCTCTCTCTCTCTCTCTCTCTGCCAGGCCCCAATTATCGGGCGAGTTTTGCAGCGGAAACAGCGGGCCACCGAGCACGGATAAGGACTAAAGCATGGAGGCGTGACACCATCGAGTGAGCTGGCAGGTTCAAGGCAAAGGTTGGGTGCAGACATCTTCTACAGTTACATCTCATTCAGCCCCGAGCTTTTCTTTATTTTGTCTCGCCCGTTTTTATTTATTTCTCTGTCTTCCTTTCATTATATTTTCGAAATTTCATCTCCAGTGGTTACGTGTCTTCCCTTTTTCGAAAATTCTTTATATTTATTACATTTCTCATATGTGATATTGTTAAACACTTGTTCTTCTGTCATACTGTCTTTCTTTTAGTCTCCTTTATTCATTTTCTCCTCTTGCAGAGCAGCATCGAACGAAACGCATAAACAAAATCAACTTTGAAATAAAGAGAAAGCGAAATTGAAGTTTTATACTTCGAGAGTTGGACAAATCGTATGATCTCATGTCGACTTGTAACATGTGTAATATCTCGTGTACATTGAAGGATGTTCTAGTTAACCTAAACATATTTAAATCAGGATTGTAAGCGAATAGTATATATTGGACAATAGTGGAATGAAAATTCAAAGTACGGGTATTGCAAATGTGAAAGTTCATGTCGACACAAGTATACTATTATATGAAAATATTCCTACAGAATGTGTTGGTAATATTTACTCTATGACATTCTGTCGTTCGCTGTTTTATCTACTACAGGGAGCCCGCGGTCATTGGCTAGGGATATGTAACAGTTAATAACCTTCTCTGCACCACGGATAATAAGAATTCAAGTGGTTATGCACAACCTACAAATGAAGATAAATTCACTCTAGTTATTACGTTGTTTTAACCCTTAAAATGCCCATAGCGTATTTTTATTCACCATTAATGCACTCAAATCACATTGAGCTGCATGTCCTCCGACACTCAAAGCATTAACAATGTGCATTGTTCTGTTTTGTGTTGAGTTATGAATATAAATGTAGTATAGTATGAAAGCGCTTCATTGTGCTCGCAATGATAAGCTCGGTACATCTACAACATACATGTGAATAAGGCAAAGCCTATAATTATTATACATGTATGTGACTTCCCCTCTGGTGATTGTATCATGATTTGCCGTAAGCTACAAATTAAATACATTACATGAATTTGGCGGATGGGTTTGCGTTATGGAAAACCCGCAGATTCAAAGATCAGATGAATACATTGCAACCAGTCCTACTAATAAGAAAGAGAGAGGGAGAGAGAGAGAGGGGGGGGGGGGGGGGTGAGAGAGAGAGAGAGAGAGAGAGAGAGAGAGAGAGAGAGAGAACAAGAGAGAGAGAGAGAGAGAGAGAGAGATGGGGGGGGGGGGGGAGAGTAATATTCAAATGGGAGTAAAATGGGAACAGAGCGAAAGAGAGCGAGATATAAGTGATATTGGTATATGCATGTGTTTGTTAATTTTCTTAGAACCTTTCAAAAATATGGACTATGAGTTTCTTTTATCTTCTATTTCTTATCCCGGTATTGAAATGCTTAATAGGCAGTATTAAACGTGAACAATGCGTAAGTGCTAGCTAGATGTGGTACAGCAGTTAATTGAGGAAAGGTTCCACTCCCATTAGGCGCTGGCAGGATAAATTACTTAAGTAATGGCGACATCCCTCTTCATCCAACCGTAGAAATACACATTTACGAGTTTGATTTAGTTATTACCACTAGGGCAAGATAAATGTGCCCGAGCTTAACGAACCAGCAAGGGAATTATCCCTAAAGTATCACCAATTAAGCTCCATCGAGCATCCTTGGTGGTTCCGATCAGATTAATGGGACTCCGACAGCGAGGATGAATTGGAAACTCAAGTGACCAGATGAACTCGCAATTTCGGTGGCCTAGAATAGGAGGTGAGCCGCTGGTCGACCGAGCCACTCCAAACGACACGATTTTGTCACGATTCTGCAAGCTTGAAGGGCGTACGACTGGGGATGTGACGTCACCTTTATGTGCACTTGCAATGGCCGGGTCCTGCGATTCAGCCAGTCGCAGATACGTATAACTGATTTGATCGTACCGTATGCGGTGGCCTTTAGCGTTATCCCACAATCGAGGCTTATCGTCCGTGAAGAGCAAATTGATGGATGGAAGCGGGAATTTGGAGGCTGGCAAGCCCAATGAAGTGAGACTGACAACTCCAGAATCAACCTGGCGTACCCTGAGCTCAGGCATTATAGGAGAACATAACGAAAACAGGTGGGCGGTTTCTGCCATTAGATCTGCGTTGTGCATCCGTTTTGTCTTTACATCGATAGCATCCCGTCACACCCACAAGTTATTGCTTGGCCACAGAACATGCTCTTTCATTTAAATATGCATTAATTCCCACAGCAATCCATCTATATAATCATCCTATTATACGAACGCTAACGTAACCACACAGTGATATATTTACACACATATACATATGAATACATTTGTTTTAACTGAATAATACTTAATACCCGAATAGCTATAGCAAACTTGTCCGATATGAATGAGCCATAAATAGGCATACGAAACGATAAGAAAAAAATGGATATGATCAAATGAACGGTCTCGGACGACTTTTAAAAACCAAATCATATTTCGCACCGTTTTGTCATCAAAGCATTCGATGTACATGAATGGTTGCACCCCAGAAGTTATAAGGCATCCCTTTTATTCAGCTAGCCATCTAAGCTGGCCGTAAACATATTGCATTCCACGCATAGACATATATACTCGCATCCATATATACGAGCACACACAAACATTATCTCCTCTCTCGATCTCTCTATATCTCTTTCTTTCCATCTATGTCTCTGTCTCTGTCTCTGTTTCTCTCTCTGTATCTCTCTCTCTCTCCCTCTCTCTCTCTCTATCCCTCTCTGTGTTTCTGTCTCTGTCTCTGTCTCTGTTTTCTTTCTCTCTGTTTCACTATCTCGCTCTCTCTCTCTTTCTGTTTCTGTCTCTGTCCCTGTCTTTGTTTCTATCTCTATCTTTTTGTTTCTCTCTGTTTCTCTCTCCCTCCCCCCCCCCTCTCTCTCTCTCTTTATCTTTCTGTCCCAGTCTCTGACTAATTTTCTTTATCTCTCACGCACACACGCGACGCGCATTTACACACTTACACACACACACACACACACACACACACACACACACACACACACACACACACACACTCACACACACACACACACACAAACACGCACATACATCACAAACACCTATGCATCTTCTCTACCTGTCACTCAGCCACGCACTCATCCGCACGGACAAACATTAATCCGTCTATCCAAACACGCATCCACATTATGCGCCTATAATGCAGCTCCACGCCCGTCCATCCATCTACTTCCCGTAGTCACGTGACTAGCAAACACTATTATTTCTACCCGCGCCCACCCTCACACACGCATCATACATCATAGACGGGCTCTACGAAATTAAGTTGGAAATTATTCTATCTTGCCAGGCTATGCATTTTAATGTACACCTTCAAATGTCATGACATCATAGCAGCGCATTAATTAAATTTACACCAAGTTAGAGTTGGAAAGCAAAGAAATATCGGACCAAAATATGTATACCATTAATTTTGTTGCCAGGTTTCGTCATTATTCGCTTGCACCGTACTTTGCATTGATCGCACTCTATATCTAGATTCTAAATTTCATTTGGCAATTTGTGTATGCTTTTATCAACATTACTAACATAATACTCGTGAACAAAAGCAAAATTTTAATCTCGTTGTCCTGAGAGAGCTCTTTAAATTGCAAATATATATTTATTAAACATGCGTTATATTCACAAATCTCTTCGTCACGTTGCTATGTGCCCCAACTGGGAATCCGTCCAGCGGGGATGAACAGGGGCCGTGTACTTTCCATCTCCTTTAACTCCATCGCAACTTGCGTGTAATTTGTAAGATTGTATGGTATCACCAAAAAAAAGTGCGCTGTTCACTTCACGCGAGGTGGATCGTGAGTGAACTGGCTGAGCATGTTTTCTTTTCTTTGTCGTCGAATGAATTTGGTGTCCTCCCGGGATTCAGCGGGCAGCAAGGCTTTTAATTTTCCCCAACTGTAAATATTAGAGGGTTCACTCGAGGCAAATATTTGTGAGTTGTAGATCATTGGATTTGTGGTGTTAAGGCCGAGTAAAGTCATCTGGACTTCGCCTTGGATACAGGTAGCGAAAAAATAAGGGGACATGATTTTAAAAAGTGCATGTACACCCATTACCGTAATCCCATCGTAGAATACATGTGTCCTCACTCGCATATTGGAGAACAGTAACAATAAAAACAAAATTAAGGAGAAAACAAAAATAGTATTGAATTGCAACAAAGGAATAGAGGCAGCAAATCAATTAAACGACCCATATAGATAAGAAAGAGAGATATAGAAACAAAACAACCACGCACATAGACAAGAAGAGCTATGAAGATAGTTTACTTTAAGAATATTATGTGGGCATTTGTAATCGTATTACTATTCGTAAGTTGATGCAAGCATAGTTAGCTGGTCAGAAAGTTATGGTTGAATATGATATTAGCCATCTTTTTAAAATTACATCCGCTACGTGCTATTTTGATGTTTGTGATATAACGTCACGTTGTCGTACACGCTAATAAACAACTTTTTTTATATTTTGAACTTAAAGTTGGAACTTGGTAAAACGTGACCACATGAAGAATGCATTTTGTCAGCTTAAGCACGTCCATGGTTTGCAGCCAACTCAAGTCTTTAAACTTACTGTCACATTCCATTTGCCCTATTAATACACACATTCTAGTCACATGACCTATTTTTAACGTGCCAGCTACACTGTTCTATTTCCCGAGTTTCATTTCACTAAATCACAGTACCAAAAAAAAAAATGGTTCTGTTCGAATGACCAAATGAAAAAAAAAAAAAATCTTAACCAGCCAATTGGAAAGTGAGCAATGCCCGGGCAAGAATGATATAAAAAAAAGCAAACAACAAATGAATGAGGTAGTTCGAACATTTGTGCCAATCGATACATCGATCGATACATCAGTTCAATGTACTTCACATTGTCAAAAGTTAACATTTGTAATCGATTTAAAATTTGCGATCGTTTTAATTCCTGCTTATTTATATTACTTATTAGTTTTCTTATATTGTGCATCGATGTTGTGGTTTATGTTTTGTACATTTGTGTATATATTCATGAACATTGTTATATTTTTAACTGTGCTATATGGTTTTCTTCAATACAATTTGACAGGGTAACATGAGAAATAAAGCATTGAACACTGACCATTAAACATTAATACTTAGGTTCAAAGCATCTCAGTCATAACTGTCATGAGCAGTATACTGGTATTTACATAAACCCATGCTTGCATGAATGATGTACACACTAGTGTCACCGTCATCGTCTTCATTCTGTGATTACCTGCATCGTAGCCAGGTAGCGAAAATGTCACGTCCTCTTCTTCCTTTCCGCATCCATAATACTCTTATGTTTTACCACCAGATCTGTCATTCCTATCTTCTTCCGCTTCAAGTAGCCAGGAGCCCTCCTCCCGTCTACCTTAGCCGTCTAATGTATCCCCATTAGCCATCAAAATGTCAGCTCGCTTACCAAAATACAGCCATATCTGGCGTCGTGGCGTTTCTTTCTTGCTCTTGTCTTCTTTCCGTTTTCCGTGATAATATAAACAGCGTCCGGGGCGATATATATTTCGGTAATGTTTCATTAACAACTGCTGCGAGAATTGCGGGATAAAAAATGAGAGGTGGAGAGAGAGAGAGGAAACATAGAGATAAGATTATTCCAAGCATAGCGCCTTACATATGTCGATGCGATCTAGTCTATGCCTATTCTTAGCGAGTCCGTAGGGTGTCTGGTTACATGTTGGGAGGTTTAACCCACGCTCATTCATCATCCGAGTTAACCTTGCCAGAATCGAATAAATCCAGGCTGCATATGCGGTCCCATCGAAATCACGTCTACGTTTCCGAGACGCAGATACATCTCTGAAAGACCTCGGTGGAAACTGGCCGGCTGGCGAGGCCTCTTTTGGAAATTGTTTGAAACCGTATACCGCTAACTATTTGCACGTCTGCATTATCATGCTTATGTGAGGTCCTCGTTCCTCTTTCCCTCTTTCTTTTCTCATTGGCAGACTCTCTTTCCCTCATCTATCTCTCATTTTCCCCTGTTTTTTGTCACCTCTCTCCCCTTTCTCTCTCTCTCTCACTCTCTCTCTCTCTCTCTCTCTCTCTCTCTCTCTCTCTCTCTCTCTCTCTCTCTCTTCTCATTTCCTTCTTCTGTCGTATTCTACAGTATATGATATGTATCGTTTACTTATGTTTGACCTAAATTTGAATCCATGTCTATCTCGCCTGCTCTCCCCATTCTCTCGATGTCGCTTTTGTCGTGTCTTTATGTCTGCCTGCGTGTCTGAGTATGTCTCCTTTGCTCCTCCTCTATCTCCTTCTCCCTCTTTCTCTCTCTCTCTCTCTCTCTCTCTCTCTCTCTCTTTCTCTCTCTCTCTCTCTCTCTCTCTCTCTCTTTCGCTCTCTCTCTCTCTCTCTCTCTCTCTCTCTCTCTCTCTCGTTGTTCTCTTTTTTCTTTCTCTTTCCTGATGTATTATTTATAAATATATACACAGAAGAATATATGAGGGTGCCGATGGCGCTTAAAAAGTAGCAGTGAACCTAAACAAATTAAATAAGACGCCGGAGAAGAAAAAAATATCGAATTTTGGTTCATGGACTTCCAGCAAGAACTTTATCAAGATCCTAATCATTCTTGATAAAGGTCTTATGACCGAAACTTGGATTTTTTTTCTCTGGCGTCTTATTTCATTTGTTCGTGTTCATATAACTTGAATGTTATATACTTGTGTGTGTCTATTTGGAAAACATCAACGTCCTTAATGGTCTGCATTGTATATGTTTGCTTTAAATCTGGTAACACACCATATTTGGCAATTTCTACACATCTACACATATATTGCCACTTCACATTTCTAGAATAACTTTAATGAAAATTTTTAAAAGCCCGTGGTCGAAGGTAATGTGCTGCATGTACTATATTACGCCTAACTGAAAATGAAGTGTTAAACTTCCTGCTTAGAAGTGATATAAACACAAGTGATTCCTCACAGAATGCAAATACGGCTGTTGCATAGTGTGTGTTATACCATGTATAAATACGCGTCACTGGTAGCGAGATATCTTCCACAAAATAGCGATGCTTGCGACCGTTCATCCACCGCTTTTTCCTTTGAATTTTGGTTCTGTTGACAAGGTATACTTTCTTTCAACAGGCGAGTTGGAGACTTCGGAGACCAAAAACACTGCTGTAATATTTCCGGTCGCTGCGCATTGCCCGTCGTAATTTCCCCTTAGATTCAGGCGATGCAAACTCGGCCTGACAACCGTGGCAAAACACTCCCAGCATGAAGATACAAGACACGAAAACCAAACGGAAACGAGACAAGATGGGACCACTCTACTGCGCGTATAAACCATTCCCTGCGATTCGAGTTTATTATATGTAATATGTGCGTGCGTATGTATGTCTGTGCATGTGTGTGGGTGCGTGTGTTTTCTTACGCATGTCGGTATTTGAAGTATCACAAAGTAACTATGCACGCAATTTCCTCCGCTCAGAGGAGTCCTTTTGAAATGAGTAGTGACCACGGGGTATAATTGGCTGTCATACGCCCGTAGCCATTGTCGACAATCTTTTGTGATGAGGATGTAGAACAAGTGATCGATCAGTCCACATCTTCAGCTGATTGTGCGTGCTTTTCTTAGCTGAAATGCCGTGGTAATTCGAAAGAAAATGTCTCGTGTTTGGTATCGATCTACGTAAATGCTAGAAGGTTCAATTACTGTGCAAGCTAAACTTTGGCAAGAGGAAGAGTGATACTGAGGGAAACGGCAGCAATGAACATGTCATTCTTGTCCGGACAGAAGGCAGTCATTGCATGTTAGATTCAGTTAACGTCATTCACACAATCGTACTAGACTCTTGTGCTGCGGTAAGGAAACAGTGCTCGGTAATGCTTGTTATTTCATCTTTCTAATATTCATCATTAGGAGGGTGAAACAGTTATCAAAGAAATCGTAGAATTCTAGTGTGCTAGATTCGCTGTCATTAACCATTCATGTGCCACATAACATACTGCAGTATTTAATTTGTGTGATTTGTGTGATTTGATTTCTATTTGATTTGATTATCACTGGTGATAATTTGCATGCTTCGCACATGGAGACTTAATCAGTTCAGTAAGTTGTGTTTCGTGTTTCGTTAGAATGAAACATAAAGAATACGGACGAGCTCCGAGAGGGATCTTGTGTATGCTGAAATCGTCACTCTCCTGTAGACCACGTGATACGTGGTGTCTCGTACTCGGGCGACGAAATCCAACTCTCGCTATCACACTCAACGAGACGGTGTGAAGGTGCTTTGCAATATTTTAGTTTATAATCGCATGCAAAATATTAACACCGCATGCCAAGCGATTGTGTCTAATTTCAGTGTAATTGATGTCTACATTTCTTCTAGGAATGGTAGCTGCACTATGTGGATCGTTGAGGGGTAGCTGTGCTATGATGCTTCCTATAACTATGTTATTTGTTTATACACAATATTTCTAGACAACGGTGCCCTACATACATGTGATATAGAACGACTGTTGGTAGTGTTTCAACATCATCAACACTAGCCTTGAAATATTACATTGTGCGTGTGTATAAATGTAGTATTTAGATTTTTCGAGTGCTGCCCTTTTTGTTCGTGTGCTTATGGCACGAGTCAATATGCTACATGCATTGGCAAAGGTATATAGCTAAGACACGGTATATGTAGAGATGGCATACCACGTGACTTGGATATTTGACTGGTGATTATCAGATCAAAATACTCAGCGATCTTCTGTAATAATATTTTGTCCCATTATTCTTCAAATATCATGATTTATTTTTTTCCTTTGTTTTCACTCTTGTCTTTATTTCAAAAATAACTTTAAACATGTTTAATGGGAAGAAGAGTGTCTGTTTTTATTTCATAGTGTGCATCTAGTGTCCAGTAGAAGGGGGTTGGACGAGGAGGGATTATGAGATCTAGGATGATGTTGTTTTAATTACATGGCGGTTCTTATTACAGCTTTACCGTCTGTTTTCGTTTATCTATAGGTGCCGTGAGAAACCTGGCTAAACTTAATATGGCATGCATGCCGGTGGCTATAATTCGTCCAACCCTCTTATTTTTCCGGCCTTTTATTTGCTGTCCTGCTTCCTCTTTTCATCCAGAGCGATTAATGCAAAGAGATTCTACCCCATCTCGCTTGCCCAAGATGTCCATTGCATCTTTCATAGAATAGCCTATCCTCTGGGCGACACCGCATGTTTGCATCCCAGCATACATCGCGTCGGTGAAATTTGGAAAAACGATCTCGCCTATCACACACATTTAAATACGCACACCCACACGAACTCAGCCTCACCTACATATCTACATTTACCAACTGTCAACCAATACAGCATAAATGGCGTGTTTTAACTCAATTATAGACCCACACAGCCATACACGTTAACCTGCATTAGATGTATACACAAACAATGACACACATATATAAAATGCACGCACACATACATTAGAAATGAGTAAAGGAGTACGATATCTTTTTAAGGGTATTGATCAACTCGTTTATGTACAGTTTTTTTGCCAATTTGCCGCGTGATCTATTATAAAGCGGATGTGTGTGCAGAGCAATTTATTTGCATGGGGCTTTAATTTTGTAAGCCAATCTGGGACACGGGGTATTGCATGTCGTGCCGTGGGTATTTAAGACGAGTACTCGAGAAAGAAAGGTAAAGAGCAATTAATACCAATGAAACGACAAGAACAAATGCCTTTGGGATCTTCGTTGTCTTTCGCGTTAGACGCTGCTCGAGTCTATCTCTATTCAATCGTTCCTAATTAATTTTCGGAGCTTGAAATCTACATGGCATTACGGCTTATTCTAAAGGTAACTGAGCCGTGATTGATATTGATGTTGAGGGTAGAGTATTTTTTAAAAGATGTTATATCTTTACTGCGTACACTTTATGAGTGCTGATAGGAAATGTCTGCCCAATATCTTGCCCATTTTCCTAATCACACTTTACCTAGATGTAGCAATAATTGGGCAACTTATTACCTAAGTGGGCATATTCTTTCTTGCCAAATCACGAGGCTACGTATTTAATCAAATTTACAATTCGTGATGTTATGTGTTCGAACGAAAGACCATCCCATACGCGTGGCAATACTTTCGCCCCGTGTGTAGCCTGTGCATTCTTAGAATTGCACTAGACTCAAAAAATGTTTTCAGACATATTTCCTTTAGTAAGTCGGACTGATGATCTTAATTAAGCACGCAAAAACCTGCAGAAAAACAATGACCAAGACCAACGACTAAGAATCTGAAATCCCAAATGCGACAAGCGTCAGGCACATAAGGCTGATAATATATATATAAATATATTACCATAAAGGAGACAACTATTTATAACGAAAAATGGTCTCTGATGTTTCACATTCTCATTTACGTAAATCGAAAATTCGTTTTCCGAAGCGAAGAAATAGCCTGTGGGTATCTTTCCATGCAGGTCTTCGCGATTGTCTCACTCGGAGTATATTTTCAAATTATGGGATTATTTTTATTATTGCAGCTTTAGGTCATATTTTAAAGGTGATGGGAAGGGAAAAAGAGCATTTGCATAAACGCCGTGGGTATATAATCACTTTTATTGAAGGTCATATGTGTCTTGTGCAACACATCGTTTTGAGAGAAAATGTTAAAGAGTAATTGTTCTGGCTAAGTCATCGCTGATTTGATGGTACTACACGCAGTGAAAAATCATCATTGCTGCAGGCTTCTCGTGCTTAATCAACTTGTTGTAAGCTTTACATCTACATCATCATCGTGTCCCAACTCCTCTGATAATTATCCAATTGCATTGACGTCAATAGATATGATATATAAGTGACGCCCTGTTGGCATCGAAAATCAAAATAAGAGAAAGGCTTGGAGAAGATAATTGGAGAAGATCGGAGACATTGAAAATTGCACATGTGTTCAAAAAATTATGAATATTGTTGCAAATGCTAGCTAGGCGCCTAAAGCACTAATACGTTATTGCTCATTTTTTTAAAATGAGTTACTAGTGTTTAGCAAAGTATTACAATTGGCCCTTGACAATAATTGGCGCATTACATCGTAAAACTAATTACAATTATGATGTTCGACAATGAAGCACAATAAAGATGAGATCATTATATAGAATGTTGATGCAAGATGGCTTTGTATCAATAGTTAAAACAAATAAGGACACACATAAAAATCATGACGGGCACAGTTAAGAATGATTTGAATAAACATGTTCAAGAAAGTAAAGGCAAAGCTAATGCAAGAGCAGGTTTACATTGCTGATTGTAGTCATTTCTCTCGCGCGATCCCGCGGACATTGGATGCCCGGCCACTCCCCCTGCTCCATTGCTGGGTGGGGTGGGATAGATGGATAGATGGGGGACAGTGCGACAGCTGATGGGAGACTATTGGGACGACGTGACACAACCACCTCCGGCCCTAGTATGAAAAAAGAGGAGCAAGGAACGATGGGTAGATATGGAGAGAGGGGGAGAATGGGGAGAGAGAGGGGGAAGTGCAAGAGAGAGGGGGTGAAAGAGAGAGAGAGAGATAAATGGGGGATAGCGAAATAGCGAGAGGGAGAAGAAGAGAGGAGGGGAGGGGGTGAGAAAGAAGGGAGGCGGGAGGGTGCGAGAGAACGAACGGAATATGGTGAGAGGAGGGAGGGAGAGTGGGTTGACAGAGAGGGAGAGGGAAAGAGGAAAAGAAGGAAGGAAGATGACAGAGAGAAAACCCACAACATACATAGAGAAAGGATGGTGTAGAGCTAAGGTACTGGGGGGTGTTTCACCAAGCTGTTCGTAAGTTACGAACGACTTTACAAACGACTGGTGATCCCTTCTTGTGCTAACTGTGATACCACACTTTGTTCATTGAGAATCTGATTTAGCACAAGAAGGGATCACCAGTCGTTCGTAAAGTCTTTCGTAACTTACGAACAGCTTGGTGAAACACCCACCACATCACGTTAATGTATCAAGTATTGATATGTTATCTATTCATGTACTGAATAATGTAAGTACATTTCGCAGTTTTAGTGCGATCGCGTTTTTGCCATATTGTATCTGGCTATATTCTGTTATATATTGCGCATGTGTGATACCGATATTCTGGGCATATATAAGTTGAGTTCAGTGGCTGAACTATTATTTCTTTCTTAACCCACATGGAAAACGGTTAGGCAGACTGATTGATAACTCCCACTGAAAATATTGTATTTCAAAAGCACTGTGTCACTTGTTAACATGTTTCCAATTAGAGTAACAAAATACGTTTACATTGTTAATATGTCCCGGACTTGAAATGGGTACACTTGCTGTTTTGCCAATAACTGCTTGTATATAAGATTTGTGTGTGTTGATTGTTCACAAATGCACCAATGACACATAGAAAGGTAATGGTATCATGGATAAGAAGGTTACCTTCTGTGGAAACCTTCCATTATTAATGTCAGGAGGTTCTTTTTTTCCCCTTTTTGCGGTTCGCGCCTTCTCTTGTAACAGTTTCCAGCTCTTGTGACACCACTGGCCCTAAGCAATGGCAAAGTAGTAAACAACCTCGAACGAATTCCACAATACCACTTTTTTAATCGATTACTCGTTTAGTTTCTTTACTTTTCGATTCACAAGCCTGTCAGAATGAATGTCCATAAAAAAAATATTTTTTTAACAAAAATTTAATATGCATTTTATTTCACTTTAAAAAAAAAACATGTTTTAGCCATATGGCATCAGATTTGGTCTTCTAGAAAAGACAAGTGAAGGTTTATCCAGCCTTAAAATATCAACATAAATCATTAATTGCGATTCAAGTCATCGATGTGCAGCGCCATGTTATCGATGCTTTCCAATAACATACATGAAAGGGCGGACTAATCACGTGGTATCCTTGCGAGGATGATTTTTATTATGGTTGTTTGCGTTATCTTTATCATCATTATAGTACAAAGAAACTTTTTTTCAAAGATGTAGATACAGTAGAATATTGTTTTTTGCGTATCATGTCAAAAGAGCTCTTGACGTTCGAGCGGTGTGTGATAAATCACCCTTTCAAATGATTTCCGTTCATTTTTCCCGTAAGACGAAAAAGGTTTTTACTAGCTTTATCAAAGCACTGTCTGTCACCTAGGAACATGCCTTCGTCTTTAGAGGAAAGGGCGCCATTTGAGAAAGCCATTTTAAGATACCTTATTTAAGCACCGTATCGTTCTCCGATTTACACACTTCTAGTTTGTCTAAAATATGCAACGTTTTTCTTGTTTTTTTTTTTTTTTTGTGAAAGAGGATTCCATATGTCCCAGTTTTTGACGTCTGTTGAGATTCATGGGACCGCGCTTGTATTAAGCTTCACTTAGCCTTAGGCTCTTTCGCCTTCCAGTTTGTTTTATAAAGACGTGTTTATTTTGAATTCATCCCTGAAATAGCGACACGTCTTCCATTCTTGCGATGGTCATACTTTACCCATATTTGATACTTGCATGCGCTCATCGAATATTCTAATGATAGAGAAAACAAAAGTAATCTCGTTTTTCTTGTTCTATATTTTAAAAATCCAAAACAGTATAACTGTTTTTTGGAGGTACCTAATCTACCTTTTGGTATATTGCCTCTTTCTCCCTCTTCTCTCTTCCCATTCCTTTCTCTCTTCTTGCTTTTTGTGTTGTTTTCTCTTTCTATACTGTGATACCGATGCCATATGTATTATTGTGCCCAACATGTTTCGCAGCAATAAGGGGGTTAACTCACTCATTCCCTGTGGAGAATTACAACGCAAACACACTAAAATATGAATAGATGCCACGCTGCCAATTCGTCTTCAGGAGAGAGACCAATTCACTGTGGTAGCTAGATATGTGGAAAACAAGCGTGACGTCGTTAAAATACCACATGGTTGTGTTGCCGAAAACTATATAGGTATAAAATGTACACAATTCGTTTGTCCATAGTACTTTCTGGTGCTATATTTTCATTTCATATATAGCTATAATTGCCACATTTTCCCTAGATATTGGGCTTGATAACATCGGTCACCTGACTCAGCATGATAGGTCTTACAGAAAATAAATTAATGGGAAAACAACGATAGAAGTTGATCAAACGTATGTATACGTGTTCTCACTAGCCACGGATCATCACTTATCTCCGAGTGAACTATTTGTGAACAGAAAGTGAAATCAAGCTCCAATGAAAGAAAGTTGAACAAGAAACATTAAGTACGCTTGAGTGATGACCGCAGGGGATGTTATCCGTCCACTTGCTTTTCTTAAGCTCAGCGGAAAGGTAATCTTATTTAAAGAGGATTAATGAGGATTAACATCTATTTAATCATCTCCACAGACTGTTTTCTTTATTTAGTAGGATTGTACGTACGAGGCTTACCCTGGGCTTATACAGGTTCTATGACGACTACTATGACTAGCCAGACAAATACCTTACGATACTGACAAATACGTACAACAACGCAATTTGAATTGAGCACACGCACAAGAATTATCAAAGTTGCCATGCATGATTAACGTCGATCAAGTATTGGATGTTGATTTAATGATAAGAGAAGACATGGAATGAAGCGAAAGGATTCCAGGCAGTGAAAGGTAATGCCTGGTCCAAACAAATCTACAGCATACGTCTGTTCGTGTACATGTATACTATGCATCAATTTGATTGTGTGATTGTCTTTTTGTGACGCGCTGAATCATGTGAATGGCACTCAGCTCAGTATGCGCGCATACGTGGCGCGTAATTGGGATGACACTGTCACATATGGCGCCACAATCGCTCCCTTCGTCAACTCACTGTAATATTGACCACTCGCGAAGGGTTCAGGCTTTCCTGAATACGTTACCATTCCCTTGATTAATATCACCATTCCTAATTCACACTCGTATCTCACCAGTACGTGCCGCGAATCACAATTGGTTGACACAGACAATCAATGGAACTGTGTTTTAGTAGCGGAAACAAAAAAGAGATTGCATGTGTATACACTTAAGCGAGACAATCCTTTTGTTTGAAGGTTTCAGTTTCTAGGCACGATGGAATCTTTTGTTTCTATTGTAATCAACTGATGTACAATACTATCGCTCCCTTCTAACGCACTGTGTATTCCCTCAATCATTATATAGCAGATAATATGCTTTGTTAATAGTCTCTTTAGCACAATGCATATCTCATGCCTATCCTCGTACGCCCCTCCCCGGAATCCAATTGTTTCATCATTTATTGTTGCGCAATTCTCACGAAAGGTGCGCGGCACGCCCCGTCAAAAACAACACTCAGCCAACAGCTTCAATTAATGTCTAACAGGATTAAGAAAATAGTCAACCGGCTTCGCCTATCCGCACGATTAATGATGTGGAAGCCGTGGTCATTGTCTGACCCGTAGATGTCAACGCCTGGGGCTATTTTCATTAATAGATGCAAGTCCTCGTCCTTCTTCCATGTCAACCCGGGCGATTCGTTAGCGCGAGCTGCCTGAGCCGAAGGTGTCCGTAATGATCCAGACAGCGTGATAATTAAGGACGACAATTAGGAAGACGGAAGCCAGCTTCCTCTATTGAGGAGTCCATAATGGAGCGCCGATGGGCAAATGAGTAAAAAGTTCAAATTTAAAGGAAAAAAATCATTCCGACTCATGAAATTGTCGATACAAATGATATTTTCTACAGGAAGCGGAATGCAGGGACGTACGTATCGTATGGTCGGGGATATAGGTCAGGGGCATGGTGGGTTCGTAGGGCAGGGCTAGAATAGAGAGGGGTGGGGCTTAAATGGAGAGGAGTTTCGAGCAGAACATTTCACATTTCATCCAAGTCAACCAAGCCATCACATTTAAAGCATTTTACAATTAAAAGTTCATTTTCTTTTCGACGAAATGAGTTTAGCGTCGAGAACGCCAGGGATGTGTTTGAAAATAAAAAACACCGAAAATAGGAACGTTTGGTATCTATCCAATTCACAAACACACTCACACACACACTTACACACATACACACACATACACACACACACACACGCACGCACACACACACACACATACACACACACAAACACACACACACACATGTATATATTTTTCTCTACAACCACAATCCAACCACTTCCAAGACACGAACAATAGTAAAGTTTCTTTCAAACTGTAACATTTGATTTCGTTTTAAAATAAAACATGACTTCAGACGCATGGGTAAAAGTGCTGCTACCACAATACACACACACAGACACACACACACACACACACACACACACACACACACACATGCACAAGTCTCTAAGAAGTACGTGTTATTTTGGCAACCAGCATGTTTTTCAAACACACCAAGAGACAAGGCGACTTGTAGCAACGGCAGTAGAGGCGACCTGGCCGCGCGTGTTTACCCATTTTTTCAGAGAAATACAATATCCAATGTGAAAGTGAAACGCACTTACAGGCGAAGCAGGCATGGATGTGAATACGAAGGACTGAACAGAAAGCAAAAACCCGGATGCGGGAAAGTGACGAAATTATGACCCCTGATTTGATGGAAGGCGCTGGGACTTGGGACTGAAATTTAATAACCCGTTCATACCACTAACAGCCCTTGATGGTAACGTGAAAGATGCAGTGACAAATAAGCAAAAAAAAAAAAAGAAAACCACGGAACCACGATGAAATTTAGTGAGAAAGCAATGTAAAGATAAGCATACAGTGTAATGTGTTTGAATACAAAGGCCACGGAGATATTTTTTTGTATGCCTCTCCTGAATGACCGATATCAAAATCAAAGCATAATGTTAAAGTTTACGACAACGATGCAAACATTGATGCAAACATTGCAAACATTGTTTTCATCTATATCTGCGGGTGACGCACTTAAAACTACGTGTACAGTAAGGGTATCACAACGAATAACTCATTTCAGTGGTCATTGTTTTGGTTGATGGATCTACATATTTACCTTATACTCATGTTATGTACAGTAAGTACCATTTACGTCACATGGAGATTTAAACTTTACCAAGTTCAATACACTTCATAGATCGTAACGTATATAGGTCCTTTTTCTCCGAAGACATGTTTCCCCTGGCAAAACAGTCAAACTGCTATCAAGTAAATAATTCTAAGAACTTTATTTCTCAACAGCACCCAGTGCGGGGGATTTTGACAGATGTATCATGACAAGTAGGATTAATGAAAAAGTACACACTGACACAGGAATGCCAAGAGCAGTAAAATAAAAAGTGGAACATGTTCGTTTTATATAGAACTTAATCCTGCTAAGCTTAATATGCGAGTCAGAGCGCCTCGAGAGATATACTAAACTATACGTGTAATAAGTCTAACGAGTGAACAACATCCGGGTAGTTGGAAAAGTCGCTACATGATTAGGTTGGGAAATATAGAACTGAAGAATAATGAATAAGAAGGAATACATAAGCGATGATAAATACACTTCTTTTATATATTCTTTAAATAATGGGTGCTTGGGCAGTCAACATGCAATGTTTCTTTAAAGAGTATGTATAGTCCAGTAGTTGGATAAACATCGGACATGTTTCACTCTGTTTCATCATGTTCATTTTGTCTGGTATCCTCAGTCCGTCCTCATTGAGGATCATCCCCCCACCCCCACCCCCACCCCTCACTCCACCCCTCTCCCCTCAACCCTCTCCCTATTTTGTTTTACAACACAGTCATGAGAGCACCCACTGCCCAAACCACGTTCCCACCCGCACCCCAGTCAGTACCTTCCCCTTATTCTCGAGCAACGTAATTCAAGCTCTGTCCATGAACACTTTTTACACTGTTTAGATTTTTCAAATACCCACCCTCCCTTATGTTTTTTTTTAACACAAACAAAATATTGTCAAATTTTGTTCTTGTGCTAGGATTAAAATGCCATCCGCTGTTTTGCTTCGTGCTTTGAGTCTTTCTTTACACCGTCTGCTATCGGGGGAGACCGACCTCAAATGCAAATTCGTTATTCCATTACTTTTATTCCAAAATTCAATTCCTTGAGGCAGTTTTTTACATTATAAGATTAGGTAGACTTGCTCGTGAGATTGGTTTGAGCCTTACACAGTGCTGTACTCAACTTAAGGGATAGGTACTCGACGTAATGCGCGACATGAATCATGCAATGTTTAAATATTGCAGAGACGTATTAAAAGCGGGATCGAGAATGTAACTAACGGAATTGAGAGGGACATCAAGAAAACAAAGAGGACGAAGAGGGAGAGGAGGGGGGGGGGCGTGAAAGAGGAAAATACAGGATGGAGAGAGATGACATCAAAAGAGAAGGGCATTTTGGGAAATGCAAGGTCTCACTGTTATCAAAAAGAAGAGCTGACTAAGGAAGAAGTAAGTCATGTAAGTTTACATGGGAAAAGACGTCCATGGCCTAGATATATAAACTTGTTGCTCACGGTTGTATTTTCGGGCATCTTGAACCCTGGTCCAGTTAAGAGGTCAAAGTTTACCATGGGGCTGCAGTGACCAAAGGGGTTTGGCCTACTTGCGCACTGTCCTAAGGAATTGGACGTGTATTCATAGTCTGTCGTCTATTTTCTGGTGATCAGTATCTGAGCGGAGAATAGCCAGGCCGGAAATCTTCTGGCTCAGTAAAATAAAACTTGTTAGGACACAAAGCAATGGTATAATTTGTCGTTAAGTCTGAGCATGCGCATTGTTGGGTCACAAAAAGTAAAGTAGGTGAGATTAATACTTCACAGGATTCCATGAAAAACTATGTAGGCAAAAAATCAAAACAGAAAAACGAATCAACAAGGTAACTGGTTAATAAACATGATATGCACTTGGCACATGAGGAACATAGAAGGGGAAGGCATATTGAGGGGTGGGGGGGGGGGGGGAGGGGGGGGGGGGTGGGTGGGCGGATCCGTGCCACGCGGGAGGCGCAAGACCAGTTCGTAGTTAGCTCTGGAGCAAGTTTGGTCACTATGACCTTTCCCTTTTTCATTAGGATAAGCAGTTGATTAATATATCATTTCAAAAGGAGATGTTACGTAATGTGCTTACCCGACAAAGCAATTTGCGGTATTCAACCTCTAATAAAGGAACCATCTCAAAACAGGTGACAAGAATAGTAGGCTACGGTCTGTGAACAATCGGGAAAGCTTCTATTACATTGTTTTTTGTAAACTAATTGTTGTCGTTTGGCCTGTTATCAAATACCCCATGATTGAACACCTTGGTGTTCTTTTATGAATTGGATAACAAGCATATTCTAAAATAACTTATTAATGATGATGCTTATCTCAGTGATTTAAACACCAACAAGCTGGTTTGGTCACTATGACCTTCATCTGCTCATGCGCAAATTGTAATTACGAACTGGCTTATTAAGGCGTGACACGATGAGCGAAGTAATTCAACGGAACATGCACACGTAGAATGGACCGCCAAATTAAAAAGCTCGAACTGGACAATGTGGAACAACACACTCTGAATCATTCAGTGGAATGATAAACACATAGTTCTGTGTCACATCTTCAGTCATACAGTCGGGTACCTATCTTGCCGACATCCTTATGGGCAATTCCACGATAAGTTACGTTTCACCTGCTGGTAACTGTTCTGATCTATTTGGTAGAAAAGAAGATATTATCTTTTCAATTTGACTAAGTCAGACAGAAAGGTTAGACCTTCATTTTAGTATAAAACTTATGAAAAAAATGCTTGCTGGTGGCAGAAATGGTCAGTACCTCACGCATGCTGGTGAATCAGTCATGAAGCCCCCTCTCCCCTTTTCTATTATACAGAAAAGAAAAAAAGAACGTCTAACCTTCTTCACTTTAGTAATTGGCTGGTTGCATGGAGTTTGAGTGATTGTGGGATTCCATTTGTCTGATACGGGCTCTCTTGATCCCCTCAAACCCTTTACACGAAAGCTATGTGATCAATCTGGAAAATATAATGGCTTGCGTCACGTGACTATCATGGAAAAATGGATTCATTGAGCACAATGGCGAATGCACTTTGTGTTTCATCGCTACACTGTCAACGAGTTTGATGTACTGGGGAGGGGGGGGGGGAATGGGTATCTATTGATGAACTATTATGTGAAGCAGTGTGCGACTTGAATTCAATTTATTATTAACAATTGGAATTACGCAGCGTTCGTATATTGTGATTGTGCACACGAGAAATTTCACTAAGAATGTATTTGTCTACTTGACAGATAACTTTACTTGTTAATATTACATTTCTGTCTATTTAGACATGAAAAGAGACAAACTTAAGAAATATAACCCTATGCACTGTGTCCATTTATAGTTATCCAATATAAGTGAAGATGAAACGTATTTAACTTGGAGCTATAAATGTCTTTTGGGGGAACAGATTGCTGTTCATGAACATTTCATTAACTGTGTTTAGACAGAAGACCCGAATTAGATCTGTTTTCGGAGAAAATTCAAATGTCGTCGGAAATGTGATCGCAAGTCGCATCCTGAAATATTGATAACCTTGCCAAATTGTTGTTATTGTGTTCATTTCGAGCTAAAACCCCTACACTCTCTCTCCCTCTCTATACCTCTTCAGCCCTCACCCCATCTGCCCGCTCTCTCCCCTCTCACTTTCTCTCTCTCTCTCTCTCTCTCTCTATCTCTCTCCCTCTGTCCCTCTGTCTCTCTCTCTCTCTTCCTATCTATCTCCTCCATATCCTGGATCCCCATCTCCGTCCCGTCCATATCTTTCTATCCCTCTACGCCTCTCTCTCTCTCTCTCTCTCTTTGCATCTTTTGACGGGGAAAACACTCCTCGTTAAAATCCTACCGTGTCTGGTCTACCTTTGGCATTTCAGCAGAGGCCGGTGTGGAAGAAGGCAAAAAACCACCATGCCAGAAGTCCGGATTTATTCATTAGATATGGAAAGGAAGAAAGAGAACTCAATGCTAGGTGACCGAAATCTGCTACTCGTTATTCCAGTTCGCATAACCACATTGCCTTCTTTCTTACAGAATATCGTATTTGTGGGTATTGTTTTGTTTTTGGTCTCAAGAATTCTTTGACATGTTTGAAGTCTTTTTTTCAAGAAGTCTTGAGGACTGCTCTCCAAATGCCTTCATGTAACTAATATAGAGTCAGAAAGAGATTGTGAGTATATACACTAACTAAATAATCTGTTGAAGTCCTTTTCACATGAAGACTTAAGGACTGCTCTACAAATTCCTCCGTGTAACCAATATATATATATATACACACACAAGGACCTACATACATCGACAAAAAACACAAGTTAGTGTACTCACGATCTCTTTCTGACTATAAACCTCTTTCCCTGATTTATCAAACCAGAGAGGTGTAAAGAATGGAGTCAGCACGAAGTGTAATTTATTCCGACAGCAGTCGCGTGCATTGTTATCACAATGGAATATTTGACGCGTTTGGCTTTTTGATCGAGGGAGATCCGCCGCCAAACAAGCATGAAAACTGTAGGATGCATTTTGAGGAATATATATTCTGTATGCGCAGAAGATTTCAGAACCACTTCATGAACTGAAGTGCATGTGCAGTAGTATTACATGTTATAAAGATACGATTGTGTGAATTTCAGATTGTATTGTTTCTTCGTTTTTGTGATAAAAGGAGAATACTGTAGAAAACATACCAGAGAAATGCCTCCATATCGCACATTTCCGAATCATATTTCTTTAAAAATCTCTTGTAAATCGTTTTTTGAATGTTTCATCTTTCATGGAAACAACCTCAATTTCGTGTGCGGAGGTGTCCGAAAAAGTAACAGATCAAATTCTTTCTACAATTTTTTCAAAATTTCCCTTCGCTCACCCCAAAACTAATTCACAGTGCGTGATGTAAAAAGATCAGCTACGAGCTCCCAGCGAAGGCTGAACGGTTGACGTACTTCTCAAAACAGATTTTCTTTTGTTATTCAGAGAAGGCACTACCTAATTAGAAATACAGCTAATTGTTTAAAACACCTGAATGTCTTGAATTTTTATGAGGCGGCGGACCTCATAGATCAAAGCAAGTCTATCCGAGCGCAGTCCATCCATGATAGGTCCATGATCAAACAAACCTTCTAGGTGAAGGTTTAACATTCTGCATTAGCTGTACATCCCTGGATGGTATAAATACCTTAACAATAGACCGGTTGACTAATTCAGTCAAATTTATGGATTTTTATTCCCTCGGGGCCTAATAACGCGTTATTTCATTAACCGGTACCGAACAATAGTATTTCAGTAATTGGAATCCACTTTGCGTCCATTAGTTGTTACTATGTCGGGCAAACTTCGGGCAAGCTTTCTGGTTGTCAGGGGCAACCTTTGTCAGACTGGTATGCATAAGATTTGAATATGCTAGTTAGTTAACAATATTGCCGTATCAAGAAAATCCTCGATTTCACACCGGCCATGCCGACAGTGTTCGTTTTATCGCTGGACCTGATAGGGTTTGATACGAAGAAATGCGCAATGCATACCAAGATATATATTTTTTTTTCAATGTGGATGCTCGTTTCTACGATCTCCATATACAATTCACAGCAAGGATTTAGACCCCCCCCCCCCTTTAAAAAAAGTACGTGTTTAACGACATCGCCTTATGTTAAGTCTCTGAAACTCGTGATGCAGTGCCAAGCATATACAGACATACTGAAATGTGAGTCTATCTTTTATATCTGCTACCCTCCACTGCTAAGGAAAGTCTCTTCACCAATCTTCCAAATCGCTTTGACCTGTAATATCCATGTCCTGATCACAGTCTCATGTTCATTACCCCACTGTGTGCCAGAGAGAGTGCTGCTACGATACTTTTCTATGCATAACTTGGACAAGAATCCTCAGTGGCGCTTGCAGGGTTAAGTTTGTTTGCACCACGCTGGCAATTTTACTTCAGCAATTCAGATCGTGTATGACTGTTCTATGTCTGGAACAAAAGGAGTTAATGGCATCTACCTGTCTCCTGCTTTGCCTCCCTATTATCATATTGGATGTCATTGTTTAGATGGTATCTCCTGTACTCGATGCATCGTCACTCGCAGTACCATACTGTGGATAGACGCTCTGTGTACTTCTTGATGGAGGTAAGTACCTGCGCAGGTGCGAAACCTATTCGTGCATCACCCATCTCATCAACAGGTCATCATTAAATCACACAGACGGTGCGCTATAGGCATTACACGCTTCGACACAGCGCTTCAGAATCAACGACTGGCGGCTTGGCGTGAGCGTTTTGGTGACGTTTATGTGACAAATCGCCACGATATCAATATCAAATCGCCCAATGTGGGTGTGGTTGCAGTTTGCGATTAAATGAGTTCTGATATTTCTAATGATTTAAATTTCTCCTATACTATTTTTAGCAGCATGAATATGTAGCATATTATACTAATTTTTGTTCCGGTAAGGTGGTTCAAAAGAGAAAACCACAACACATTGAATTAAGTCTGCACATTATCATTGTTCATTTAATGTGCTTTCCAATAACACGTGTTTTTTCTAACATTATCCTATATCAAATATTTTGGTGGAGTGTTAATACTAATTGGTGAAAGAAATTATGAAGTATAACGCCGGAATGCACAACTTTTAACTTGTCATTTATATTCGTTTCAGTAATTGCGTCCTAATGGAACAGTTTATAACCTTCTAGAACGAAAAAATAGATTGAAAGAGAAATGTTTACGATCATCTCTCTTGCGAAAGTGATTTTGGGCACTTCAACAACAAACTTCCAATCCAGTAATTGGGGTTTTTATAAAAAATAGTTTACATAGAGTGTCGTTTTAAGTGCTGGCATTGTTAAGTGTATTGTGCCGAACAAGCTCGATACTGTTGTTTCACCCTTTGAAAGGGCAATACACATGCTCGTTACTTGCCATAATCGCTACCCTAAC
This sequence comes from Arbacia lixula, assembly GCA_963669155.1. Taxonomy (NCBI): domain Eukaryota; kingdom Metazoa; phylum Echinodermata; class Echinoidea; order Arbacioida; family Arbaciidae; genus Arbacia; species Arbacia lixula. The sequence continues at coordinate 892,740 of OZ022579.1, forward strand.
ATGTGGTGTGGTTCGCAAGGCCCATCCAGGGATGAATAATGCATAGGCCAGACACGTGCGACCACCCTGCAACGTGCAATTAATTAAGTAATGAGAGAAAACAGGCGGAGAAGCACGTCATAATTAGACTGAGATGGATGGCGTTTAAAACACCTCTTACATTAGTCTACGGGTCAGAGGAGAGTGCACTTTATAATGCATTACATTGACAATGTTTTACCATAATCATAAATAGATATAACATCTGTGTTTTGTGTCGTATGAAAATGTGTATTTTTTTAGCTATCGATGCATCTCTTAGCAATAGCTTAAACCACATCGAATACACGGCACATTATGACAATTACAAAGCATGGTATACAAATTATACCCACAATTAAGACAATGATTACATATTGCAAGATTCTAAAGAAACATGGCTTTTGGAATCATTTTTTGGATCATCGAATTCAAAAACAGTTGTTATAATGATATTAGCCATGAATAATGAAGCCAGTAAAAACAAACAGTACTTTTTTCTTTTGCAAGATATAACTTTAATATATGAGCCTTATATCACTTTCAAACTGTTACTTTATTTAGATGCCCAAAAAAAAAGTCATCGTACTGCAAGACATCAGGATTATGGTCGTTCTAATATTGTCTTTGAGACATTGATTGCTTTCTCAATCAATGCGACTGTTGAAGCAAAATGCCGTAAACATGTCACGTACCTTGATTTCACCATTGATTTCTCAATTATTCGAGTTCTGTTGTGCCCGTGGGTGTGTTTTTGTATTTTTCTGTACAAAATAAATTGCCAATCTATAGGAATTGTGTATATCATCGGTGTATCGTCGTGATAGTGTGAGAGTGGGACACTAAATCATGTAAATGTACTCAATGATGACCCAAAGCACAGCTACCCATTCAGATAATTTATGTGAATTTATCATGCTAAACCACTATTTTTTGTCGGTGTTAGACCATTCGAGGAACAAAGATGTCTCCAAATACCGCACATACCGAAAAGCCGTAATGTTGTAAAGCGCACCATTCGAACAACGTAATTGTAATACTATGACATTCAGTTAGGCCCACTTTGATTCATGATTGAATAATTTAATAATTTGATAATTCATAATTGAATCCATTATACTTGTAAATGATGATAGGTCCCAAAAACGGTTTAACATGCTTTCATGCGATTAGACCTCCGTTCACATCAGCTTCCCCACAGTCACATATTATAACTTGTAACGGTCTGCTCGCGCATGTTTGCACAGACAAACACACAGTTCCACACAGCAGTATTTAAGTTGGCGAACGGGCTGTTAATGCTAGGGCTTTGCAATCAAGCGGAAAGCTTTAGCCGCTCTCCTGACCCATTTTGATCAAATTCTTAACGCTACCTTTTCTCGCGTGATTGCAATTGTGCCTAAGCTGTCACCTTATTTAAACACAATACCACAGGGACAACCCCCATTGATCGGTAAATTCATGCGCAGAGCATCGTTAAAATACATCTAGGTTTCAATCATGGAAAGATGGTCGAGAAATATTTGTTGTCTGTCATTCAAGGATCTGTAAACATGCTTGTCTACGAAAGCAATGAATTTAAAACATATGCCGAACTGGATGTAAACAGAAAGGAAAAAATACGAGAAAGAAAAAACAAGTTATGTGTATCATGAATAGCAGCATGGCTATTATCGTCAAGAAGGGCAAACGGGGATGCAGCTAAAGGAGGGTTATATTTATTTAACGCGGAAAACTATGGGAACGCAAATGGAAGGTTAACAGACAACGGAAAAAAGTAAACATATACGCACATGAGAGAGTGGTTGAGGAGAGCTAAATGCGCATTGGGAAGGTTAAAGAACAGAGATAAAGATATATAATTGACAAAGGGAAGGCCAGTGCATTAGAAAAGAGAGGAGAAGCAAGAAGAGATGAAAGGTAAGACATAAGACCAACCGAGAAGGAGAGGAAGGAGAAGAGGATACGATCGCCTGAGGACACGAAGGGACGAGTCGGAGAGCGAGCAGCAAATGAATCGAAGTCCATGAAGATAAACACTTTTCCATCTCTATGCTCTGCGGGCTGAATTTGTGCCAGATAGTGATCGAGAGAGCTGATGTGACTCTGTCACGCCCATGCATAGTCAGGACAGAAGTCGAATTAGAAAGAGTGTGTTTATGTTACAGTAAGGGGGGAGTGAAATATAAGCGATGGATGATGTTTTGATTAAAAAAGAGCTCTCATCCCTCACGTCCCTTACGCGTAAACACTACCTTTCTGTATTTTACCGCTCTTCTCATAGTTCGTCCTCACTATAAACTTCCTTTCATTCTACCCGAAGTTTAAAAAATTCTCATCATTTTTCCATTTCTACCCCTGTTCCAAATTGCCTCTCCTTCTCACCCACTGTACTCTTTTTTGTTTTCTTTCTATGTCTTCTCGCCGATTAACTTATTCCTTTTCTCCATCTTACTGTGTGGCATTTCCCTTTCTCTAATGTTTCTTCTTCGTCTCTGCCGTCTTTCCGTTCAACATTTTTTTTTCTCATCCTCGCCCGCCTCGCTCCCCTCCCTGTCGCATGTTTAATGTTCACCATGGTCGTGGTCCCGTCTGCTCCCGAACCACCCTCTGAACTCGTTTTCGCGTCCTTTAATAAGATATCCTGCATGACTAGCTTTATCGTGCAGACGTAAGTTGGACGTTTTCCGCCTCGTCGAAAATATTTAAATGTCAGGTAGGAAATCCTCGCGCGCCCACTACCGCGTGAGATCTAATAGAAGGCAGCCAATATGTAGCCGAGCACAAACCCACGAATACGTATCGACATGAATATGGGAGAGAGGTATAGCACCAATCCTTTCTAGGCATTGAATGATTGTAGTCTTTCCTTGTCTTGGTGTAATGACCGAAATAGTCATACGTGAACTGCGTCAAAGGGGGAAGTGTGACTTATATCGTGCATGAACGGCTCCATGTGTGTAAGGTGCATAAGGCAGAGAGTGAGGGGGGAGGGGGTGAGGGAGAGAAAGAGAGAGAGAGAGAGAGAGAGAGAGAGAGAGGGGGGGGGTGGGGGTGTGGGGGAGAGGGAGAGAGAGGAAAGGAAGGGGGCTGCAAAGTAGACAGGTGAGGTTGGGTACACAGGTACGGAAAATATGTAGACTGAAGCGTATATGACTGTGATATAACAATATCTAAAATACAAATATGTGTCTGAGATACTGTCTCCTCAACCATACCTCAAACAGACATGTGCAAATCCAGGGATTGCGCGCGTCATGTCCGAGTAGCGTTAAACGCAGCCTTCCCCCCAAAACCAAGCGTGTGAATTGGCGCCCGGTTTATGTGCATCACGTGATCACTGCAACGGTGTCATGAGGAGTACTTGGACACCCGATGAAAGGACCAGGAGAGTATCTGTTTGACACTAGTGCGCGGGATGCAAATCGGAGTGTAGGGTGCGAGCCGGCAGGTCTTTCTGGGAGAGAGTTTGACAGTTGGAAGCTGTGTGGTCGGTTATGCGGCGGGAGAGACCGAGAATAGCCGCACCTCACACTATATCATATCTTTTGCGTCGAATTTCACGGTATATCCATGGCTTAGCTAGAAGGTGCCCACTTGCGTCATGCTTTCAACACATTAATTCCTTTTGCATTCAAATAGGACGCACTATTCATGCGTTTCCACTCAAATGATTTTCCCCTTTTGATAAACGTGTTAGCTGCGATTGCTGAAATTGATTGGTATTGCTCTGAATCCTTGCTTCTTAATATGTTTGAAAAAGCCGTAATATAGAATTGATATTAGTATTGTAATACTGAATAACAATGGAACAACTCTTTATGTCGATGTGCCAAAACGAGAAGTGGTAAATGCATGTTGCGTTCCAATAATTGGAAAGGTTTATTAGTATTATTACTTTTACAAAAAAGAGATAAACGTGGTGATAATCCATATTTTAACGATTTTGTTTCCATGTTCATATGTCATTGTTATGTTTATTTCCCATTGGTACTCAATCTAAACATAAGACATGCTAGTAAAAAGTCATTGTGTCTCTTCGCACAAACCAATAATGTAAACAAAGTTCGCTAATTCTGTGAACAAAGTGACTTACAGGAAAAATGTTTCATGATGTAGGGAACATGGCGACATTTTCGTCACATCCAGTATTTTAAAATATCTTATTTATAATGTGTAGCTATAGTAGAGCTCGGCGCACAATGAAAGCATGATTACACCAGGGACTCCCTGATTACACAATAAAGCCTCTGAAAACCTACGGCAAGAACAGTAGTATGGTCACTCCGATCTGTTCCTAATCCGGCAATGATATTCTTTTTATCCTAGATACGGCCAGTCGCCAAGCACTAATTCCCCGTCATGGTTCATAATACAATCGTAGTTCTTCTTTGTAATACTACAATGCAAATTTACAAACGGGGAAAAGGCTGTCCATTTGCGCTAAACAATATTCGAACACTCTGATAATGCATTTATCCTTCCATTAAGCACACGGACCATTACCGCAAGAATATACACCATTCTACACTCACGTGTAATTAGTTGGGGACGTCTGGCCACACGCACACACTATATCTCGCCAGCTTTTTTTCCGATTGAAAGAGCTTTTGCAGGGAAGGGAAAGTGGCCTTGGCTATGTCATATGCCCAAGATAATCTGTGAGCGCATGTTATCTCGGTACGCACACACAAAAAACAACCTTGCAGGTTTTTTTTTTTTTCAAAATTACATAACCAAACATAAGCAGCAATAATACTTAGCGCGTTCTCGGGTCATTATGAAACTGATATTCCATCTGGGGAGACATCCGCCCTAGATAATGCAGCCCCATTTAAACATTCAGGTGTTCGATGACAGATCGGAAGAGTGCCACGTAGTATAACCATACGAACAAGCAATATTAGTATTCGCATAATCAGTATGGATAACGGTATAGTCCTAGTAGAACTAATAGTAGAGGTGGTAGGGGTAGTAGCAGAAGTAGTAGTAGTAGTAGTAGTAGTAGTAGTAGTAGTAGTAGTAGTAGTAGTAGTAGTAGTAGTAGTAGTAGAAGTAGAACACAGTAGAAGTAACATTGTCATTTTTTGCTGTTATTGGTTAAATTCGTGTTACCATTTCTATCTTACATTTCAAGATTTGCCCAATCAGTTTGACTTAGATCATAGTAGGTCTGTATCACACCGAAACCCTGTTTTACCCCTTTCGCAGATTCCCCAATCCGCAGTCTCTATCCCCTCCCTATCTCCTCCCTCCCCCCATCCTATTCATCAGTCGTTAACGACAGGAGATCGTAACTCTACCAGCGATCTACGGACGCGGACGTCTACCCCAAGGACAGCCGCATCGTAGCCAGAAAGAAAGACATCTCTCATCGAAACGAGAGGCAGCATCAAAGAATGGGAAGACCACGTCCTCGGAGCGGCGATCGAGTCCCCTAGCATCGCCTCATCTCTTCTTCCTCTAAGACACGTATCAAGAAGCCAGCCCGAGGGACACTGTGATGTAAATATCCTCACAAAAGCGAGGCGGCAATACATTTCTGAGAAGCACAGACAAGACGAACCTTGGACGAACACAAATAACTTGCAAATAATGCTTCTTTTATTTGATTTGACAGGCGAAGTTTGGAAATCAACGCGGCAGACACTGTACATGTATATGCTTATTAGTTTACTCGTTTCTTGATTATCTGTGTAAGGTGCGGGGTTTTTATTCGATTCACGGCGAATCCGAGAGTAATATAACAAAATCCATCCACAAATAGAATGTGTAGGAGGAATTCGCCATATCGTCACGCGTTTGAATCTTTGAACCTTAAGCTGCACTTCATTATATTCAGTGTATCAGGTGGACATGGAGAACACGATAGTACTGATCCATTACACACTGTGGACGTTTTCTGTTGAAATAGAGTTTTTCTACATATATACGGCATTCTTAGAAACGAACACTGTATATTACACGCCTATAAAACATCAAGTTGTAGATAATAAACGAATTTGTTTTTTCCTTCATTCACTTACACACCGAGGCATGCTTTATCCATAACAAAGTTACGACTAGTCTTTCTTTGCTAATTTACAAAATTGTCTGCTTTACAAAACAGTGGTGACAAAAAGGTTTACCTTTTCAGCGCCATCGCAATATTCGTATGTAATATAGATTTGAAAGCCCTATCTAGTGATTATGAAAGTATACATATGTGTGTATCAATGTGTGTGTGTGTGTGTGTGTGTGTGTGTGTGTGTGTGTGTGTGTGTGTATGTGTAAAAATTTGTGTTGCAAACATCAATCTGTTGACCCACTCACATAGTCTGTCTCTCATCGTGCTGATCATTTTCAATCCAGAATATCAAATAAAGGGTCCTTGCTGCTGCAATAAAACTAACCATTCCCGATTTCTTCACCAGCTCGTCCACGGATAGAGAAGAGTAAGGGATGGAAAAGCGATCAGCCCTAATTTTTTTTCTGTATGGATTTAAAAAACAAATCCTGGACGCCAAACTACTTTGTATCTAGACTCAACTCAAGACCCACTTATTTAGATCAATTTAATCGTTATGCCTAAAAGTGCCTGAACTATGCCTGAAAATGATTTTACTAAAAGACAAATAATTTATCGTATAATTATTATTTCTTTAGTTAAAAAAGGCAATGTTTTGTGTAATTACTATGACTTGTAATAGCGCTTTGAAACCATGTATCAAACGCTTTTTATAAATGAAAACTATTATCCAGCCTGACTGACAAGACAAAGACCCAACATTTACTTCCAGATTCAGGATTTCAATGGTATACCTGTCTATATACGCCATGCCACGCCTCCTGTTTTTCAACATCGGTCACAAGTTTGTCATTGCGATCGCGCAAATACCGCGATCACCCAGGGGATCAAAGCCGAGCCCTCGCCATCCCGTTACCCCATCCATATATTTACTCGGACATTCAAGCTTGCTAGATGCTCATCATGCTCCGGTTTCACCGTATATACAGTACATAGCTACATCATATTGCATACGGTCTGATTTTAGACGCTCACAACCAAATTGTATGAATAAACATAGTAAGTAGGTGCATATGTTCACGAAATGCGCGATACGGCATGTACGGTTGAAACCTACTCCGCTAGATATTGATAGAGCGATTGGGAACGTAAAACAGGACCGGCATTGAGCGGTAACCATACTGCGATATATATTGCATTTTTTAGCAAAGATGTTAGAGGGTTAAAAAATAGAGGAATCTGCGGGATCGTACTGTAAAATTATATTTTTGTAAAACAGGATTCTTCAAGACTTGTTTGGTAACAGTATGGTATAAATATTGTTGTGCAAAATGTTACAAATATAATTGCAATACAATTACAATAGTGTATGCTATATTTAGCTTTGAACTTCTGTGCAATAATTTATACAATAATTCATCAATTAAGACTCCCATCTTTATTACATGATACAAAGCTGTTAATTTTACTGTTGATTTTACTGCGTTATATCTTGCTTGTTGGATTTGTTTGAAATATTGATGTATTGTATTGAGCGATTTTCGTCATTGTTATGTATGGTAATGTATTATCTTTTTTTTCTGTCAGGGCCCTTATTGACAGCAGTTTGATAACTGAAGAGGCTACCCTGTTCAAATAGAATTGGAAATAAACAAATACACGACAAAGAATATGCATATAAATCCACAAATGTATCACATTGAACACGATTGAAAAAAAATCTATTGACCTATTCATTACATTAACCCTCTTCACTGAACGTATACGAACAACTTATTCTCCCACAATGTAAATAATTACATTGAATGGATTATGTTTTCTAACATATGAACTGCATACATCAACTACAAGATTCAAAATATAATTTCCAAAGCAGGTTCACTCTTCAAAGTGTCGTAAATTGCAATAAATCGATTATGGCATTCCGAGGACAAAGATTTCAAAAACTAATTGCTTCCAGTAAAATAATATGTTTTTCATTCGAGCTCCACCTATACGACAGTGAAAAAGTGTATGACCTTTGTAATGAACTTCCTTGGAATATTCTTATACCGTACTGCAAACGAGACGTAATGATTAATTATTGTTATTTTTGGATCATTAAAACGCTCTCTAAATTTAACCAAATTTGAGCGTTGAACAAAGTTATAGGTAAATGGCACATTGCATCATGAAACCCGATGAGTAACGAAAAAGAAAATTGGTTTTACATTAGTAGTAATTGCAATTTCTTCCATCTGATCAAAATTCATCCAAGGATTCGAGTAATCACGTTGGGTTGTGAATAATGCGTTGCTTATGAGAAACACGCACCTCATCGTGTGATGCCCTGTGAAAAAAAAAATAGTGAGATGAAGAGAGAAGAGAGAGAGGTTGGGAAGGAAGAGAGAGATGAATAAAGGAGGGAACATACGCATAAATGAGAAGCAGAGGGAAGAGGAGGAGTCGGAGTGGTGGTGGTGGTGTGTGTGTATGTGTGTATGCGTCTGTGTGTGTGTGTGTGTGCATTTGTGTGTGTATGTGTTTATTTGAGACAGAGAGAGTTGTAAATGAGAGAGTGAAGGAATATTACAGCTGTCGCACATATATGCAGATTAATACTAGATAGCTATGCAGTCAATACAAAAATATGTCACTCATGAAAAGAAATCCCATAAAATCTTGCAAAAGAATAATAAAAACCGCTTTTCTAACACGTTTGAACTTTTGTACACCAAACTTTCTCAAACACATTCTGAAACATGATGTAGGAGCATGCTTACTAAACGAAGTTTTCCTGCGAAAAAAAAGATCAGATGTTTAGTTGCAAGAAACACTGTCATTGACTGTTCTCATTTCTCATATTTTCAAACGAATCCTTATCCACCTTACATTACACCATCCCTCGGGGCGTACTAACCTATATATTGCAGCGTCTAATATGCAGCGAAATGCTGAGTCTCTGCTTGTTATCAGCACTGCAAATAATCACGCTTCGTTCTACTTTCAGTTGATAATCATGACTTGAATACTGCAAGGGAAAACATTTCCAGCATCTCCTCTTGAAGGAAACCTATACCTGTTCTCACCCTGAATGAACCATCATATATGTATATGATAATATATAAACCCCAAAATCACCACCGACGCGGATGTACTTTCACTTTCTTATTCAGCGGCTCTCATCAGCAGCAGCGTCTTTGTCATCGAAACCGGATTACCCCATTAAGCGACGGGGATCTCTTAAGTGGGTTTTCTTGCGAGTCTGTTTCTGTTTCCCATCTAACATGATCCGCCAACTCTAACTTCGTTACCCCTTTGCTTTCAACCCGCCGATTTTGCCCACGTAATCAGGCGCATTAAGATTAACGATTGGGCAGGCAGAGGAGGAGATTGAAATGCCATTTCATTTAATTTCCTGTGATTAAACCAATCCGTTCATGCCGTAAGGTTGGTGAGAGTATCGAGGGAATTGCAACAGTGGTAGAATCATTACAAGTTCAGTCTATGTGACGAACATTTCACGACTTTAAAAGAACAGGAATTAAGGAATCGAGTACATGTGTTATATCTCTCATACATAACACATTTTATTACACAGGTGTTTAGTGTGATAGAAAAAGCATGATAAACTTTAATTACCATATTTTTTTTTAGAGCGAACATACTCCAAGTTGAAGCAAATATTTCTCCGCTCTGTCATCTAACACTCTTGGTAGCATATTCTTTACCACGGTATGACATTGTATATTGATGTATGCATGGTATGAGGGTGTGTATATTCGACGACATCGGTCTCCAATTAGATACTTTCCTTATATGTCCTTTGTTCACATCTATTCAATTCCTTAGGGAGAATGGTTTTAACTGCATCTTTTTTTTGTTTGTTTACACTTCCAAAATCATGTGGGAAATACCAAATAGCAGGTTCAGCCATTTTTTCGACTTGTTCGTTTATATTAAAATCAGTTCCCGTTCCAGATAAAATGATGTTGTGTGGGATTTGCGTGTATTACTTGTGAAAGATGACATACGTGGCAAACACATGGTAAATGAAAATACAGACGATCATATCCACTAGCACAATGGATATAGGTTCCATCTGGAAAGGGACTGACAGGTATGATCGACAAGTGGGAGTCACCGTTCTTTTTTTTTCACGATGATGAATGTGATTCCGCGCTCGATTCCCCGTACATAGGGCCTACTGCACTCTCGAGACCCGATAGCAATGACGACGCATTGAGATATTCGTGGTGGCGAATAATGTTTTTGCGATATGGTTCTGACATTCTCATTTTTCTTTTAACACTGATATGGAACGAAACCAGCATATCATATGGCTCATTGTTTGAGCTTCCTTTGAATAATGGTCGATTTCAGGTGAAAGTACAGGTAACCGTTAAGCACATTCGTAGGTATCGATTTCTTCCAATCGACCTAGATTCTTTAGAGGGGGGAGTTTTTGTGAGATATCGAATTTCTCAAAGAAACTATAAACAGCGCAATCAATGTTGTTGCTAGATATGGTCTTGACTACATCGCATGTTTCGGTCCTTTTAGCATAGATTGATTAGACGTATGCAATAGGTCAGTTGTATTATTCATATCACTTTGAGTTCAGTAAAAAAAAAAATCACCCTCTTTCCAACAAGGTCTCATTCGCAACGATAGCCTGTTGACCTATTTCCGCGTGTTATGTTAAACGCGCATGGTATTGTATTGTGACCCGCATCAAAAGACGGAAATAAAAAACAAAACAAAAATTATCCCACGGATGATATTTTTCAGAATATTCCACAACGAATCGTTAAAAAGCAGTATGTTCCTTTTGCATGCTTCAAATCAATCCGTTTGCAGGTATAGTATGACATGTTATGATAAGGAGGAAAATGCCATTTGAGAACCTTCCTCAAAGTATAGGAACTGGACATTAAGTTTTTGTGGAATTTATTGACCGCGAGATTTTGAATTGATTTTTTTTCTTGATGTTATCTAGTATCGTTGCTGCAGACCCTTGGACTGCATATGTGTACTCCATGTTTGTGATGTAATAACATTTTGTTACAAATAATAATAATAATAATGATAATAATAATAATAATAATAATAATAATAATAATAATAATAATAATAATAATAATAATAATAATAATAATATTATTATTATTATTAACAATAATAACAATAATAATAATGATAATGATACTACTACTACTACTACTACTACTACTACTACTACTACTACTACTACTACTTCTACTACTACTACTACTACTACTACTACTACTACTACTACTACTACTAATAATAATAATAATGATAATAATAATTATGTACATAATTCTAGTGCCACAATTACCGAAGACCTTAATATGGGGGTTGCCACAAACAGTAGAATTGGGCCTTACAGATTTAGTATAAGATCTAGTATTTTTTTGCATTATTTCAATCTTAGATGACTATTGGCATTGACATTTAAAATAACAATAGTTCATACAATTATGTATGTAACTGGTCACCCTTACTTTGACTACCTCTTCGAATCAATTACTCCATTATCTCCCGCACGCGTGTCATTTTCTAATTTTCTAGCTCTCTCTCACTCTCTTTCTATCCCTTAATGTCAAATTCATTCTCTTCCAATTCAACTCTTTCTCTCACTCGGGTCCACGTTCTTGGGTATTCGTTCTTATCTAAATGCAGACTCTCTAGCAGGCATATTTAACTTGACGTAGCTCAATTACTCCGATAGTATACGGCCACATGGTACCAACCTGCCAATTACCCACACCGTCCTCTCATTACTTCTAGACTTCCTTTACCAGACAATTGAAATTGCGCTGTTGACATGTGGCCTTTGCGTCAGTGAGTGTAATTTGTATAAGACGAAACCTCGGTACTTTTATTGGTTCCGTTTTGTATGTTTTCCATAACAACACATGGGTAGGTAAAATGGTATATGTACGTTCCCTATCCACAATCGGACCCCCCCCCCCCTTCCCATTTATTAACTCTCCCTATCTTTTCCTTCCCCTTCCTCTCCTCTTTTCTGCATTTCTGTATTGCCCTATCTATATTTCTTCATCATCCATGCCTGAACATTCGCTGTAATCAAAACGCCTCGCCATATTCTTATTACATATATATAATTCTGATTATACGACATGAGTTCTGACATACATATTTTTTAATGTTAATATTCAAGTTTCTTTTGCCCTCAGTAGATTTATAAATAATATGTTTTAATATTCTCAACAATTACATTCAGAATTTACATATTTTTCATGACTAAATGAAAATAAGAGAAGGTCTTATAAAGGCGGAAAGAGAGGAAGAGAGAACATGAGTGAGAGAGAGACAGACAGACAGAGACAGATATATAGACATACATCCAGACGGACAAGAAGACAGAGAGACAAAACGAAGAGACCGACACACCTACATGCACATAGGGGGCAGTAAGAGAGAGAGAGAGAGAGAGAGAGAGAGAGAGAGAGAGAGAGAGAGAGAGGGGGGTAAGAGCAGGGGAAAGAGTGGGGGATGGATTACCATAATTCTAATAATGCAATTAAGGAATGCAATGGAAAGAAGGCAATCAACTCTGAGTTAGGAATATCTCCGGGATATTTTCTCCGATCGCCATTAAAATGTGATAGCACAATATTCCTATGTTCCAGTTGCATCGAGAAAGCAAGACAGAATATCTAGGCTAACTATCATTAAACGGGCTATCCTCATACACCCACGGATGGGCGAATAAGCTGGAAATTATTACAACTGAATTGCTTTCCAGGCAATTTCAGGTATTAATGCAAGGATGTGAAGGATAATGTGCGTGATGCCATGAAAGAAACATGGCTACAGGCTGGAGCCATCTGTATTATCGATGGTATTTTTAATCACGACTCTGGAACAGAAATGATAAAGGTCAGTTTTTTAGAATATGTATACTGAACCCATATTCATCGTGTATCCGTATACCCTAAAGTAATGACTGTCTTTGCTGATTGGATTACAATTTAATGATGTCATTTCTTTTCGTGCTTTTACTCCTTCTTCCGCCCCCCCCCCCACGTTTTTTTTCCCTCATCTCCGTCATCTTCCTCCTTCCCACACATTTCCTTTTCCTTTATATGTCATATTCTCTCTCCCTCTCATTGTTTATGATTTAAACAAACCATCATGCAATATCACTCTCGTAACCCTCTCGGTCCCTAACCATTGACGTAGCACACATATCATGCCTCTATGTCACTTGGAGGGTTAACTGCTCACGAAGACCACCCCATCCATCATTCAATGCCTTGAGTGATTAATGGTACCACTTCTCAACATAAACACATTACAGTGTCAAGCACACCAAAACATACACTTGCGCATCACACTTTATAAATTGTTCGGACTTCGGCTTGATTATTAATCATAGAGAACATAGAGCGCTTAAATGGGTTAACACAAAATAACATTGCCTGGAATAAAACATGAAAATGCATTCTAGGCGTTAACTACGGTACGAGTTGAGTGGGGAAGTTGACATAGGTATAATCAAGACGCTTAGGTCGAAGCTGAAAAGGCGAGGAGTATGCTGAAAGGGAATATAACCACCGTTTGTATTATTTGTTTTGTTTCACTTTCATTGTTTGCTGAAGTTCTCATGTAACACAATCACATTACATTAGTAATTACGATTGTTTTCATGATATATTTAATTACAAGTAGTAAAACTACCTGAGCCACCGGTTGTACCTATAAAACTGAGTACAATTAGTCACGATGAAATGAGAAGAAATATAGATTAAGGACGGCTCTCTTGTTTACTTCTGCATTACGAATGCATTCAAAAACCTTTTGAGTTGTGTTGTGTTCTATTTTAACCTTCTTAGTACCGATCACTGATAGCCTGATATAGGTTAAACACAGTATATTGTCTATTGACCTGGTAATGTTAACCAAGGCAATAGAGGGCATCACAAATGCATAAAAAAACAACATCTCGCTGTGTTTCGTTCTGTCGTAAAAGGGTTACCCCTCTCAGTAAAGTTCACGATACTTCCACGTCAAGTAGAACATAATATATCACCCGTGGGACTGAGTGAGTTAACCAGAGCTAGAAAGAGCATTACCGATGCTCCGCGCGACGTTTGGGCGGATCGAGCATAGAGAGGCCGATTTCTCGGTATGACCAATGTGGACAGGAGGTGCCATTTCGGCGCGTTAATGATTAATAGATGAAGACTCGCTCTTGACTGCTCGTATATCAAGCTCAGGAAAAGGCCTCGTTTTCTGCTTTAGTTCCCATTAGGATATACATTAACATTTCCCCGTTGCGGAGAAATATTTGGTGCTTTCCCCCTTCTCATGTTTTATGGGCCCTCAAGCTAATAATTGTCAGCCGAGAAGCATGAAACCTTTAGAAGTTAATAAATCACACTCGTAACGTCCAGGCGAGGATTTCGAGCAAATATATCCGACTTAGGATGCTAAAGGGATATTTGATATTTATAGAATGTCAATGATTCAATAACAAATAACGAGGAAAGACCCGAAATCGAACAATCAATATTAATATATGATATGCAACATGGGGTAGGGAGGGTTTGGTGGAAGGGGGGGGGGGGGGGTTGAGGGGGGCGGCAGTCTAAGGAAAAATGTGATACACCTATGATTAAAGCACAATTTCCATTTTGTAATGCAATATGCTACAAGGCCACATTACACGGAATATAGTCATCATTACAGTAAAAAAAATGACATCGCCTTGCTCCAAAAGAAACCCCAATATTTTAGCTGAAGGCTGCACACCTAAAACACGATTGGAGGAAATCGTAATTCCTTTTTCTTCCACACTCGTATCATTTTTGCTGTTCCATGACAAGTGCAGAAATGCAAACTGGATTAGAGTTCACGAACACTGACGAAGCCCACACATCCGACAGTGAGCAACGGGTTAAGTTTAGACTGGACATGAAATTCGGTGGCAGCAATGATTAGCCGCATCGTCATATCAAGCGAAGTAAACAAACTGCCAACTAATTTAGTCATTTGCAGCACCATTTCCATCACAAGGCTTTACATCTGTATTACAATGTTGTGAAGCTCCTAAAGCGAACCAAATATGACATCATCACTGAAAATATGTTTATATGAAATCAGTTGAATATCTTTGATCGTTTTTTTTTGTTTTCAGATAAGCACAAAGCGTAGTTATTGATCAAGAGCAGTGCAATAATAAAACACAAACAAGTTCCGGTATACACTTATTGGGACTTCATGGAGTCGCTCAAGTACCTTTCCTGTTGACTAAATTGTCTGGTAGCCTCAATTTCAGACTTTTAAGGAAAAACATTGCGCAGATTACTGGCCTTTCAAATTTTTATGAAGCAAAAATATAATAACATGTGACAGAAATATGAATAGCCTCATCATTAACATATATTTTTCATGACATGTCTTAAATCATTTTTAACACGTAAGTCTATGGGCAAATAATTACGGGCGTGTGGCCTGAAGATAAAATGGAATGGTTAACTGACTAGCCTGGAGTTCAGGCTGTTGGGTATTTCTTATCAAAAATATTTTATTTGGGGGTCTGGCCGCAAAGATTTCATGTACTCAGACAAGAGGAGAATTAAACAGTGACTTGTTGTAGGATATCAAGCCATATGAAGTCAGTTTAAAAGATAAATACGATAAAACAGTCTGGAAGACAGTCTACGCGTCGGAAAGCCTATAGTGGTTTCGGGATGCCTACGTGGACATAGTGGTCACCATAGTCACTGTGCGGTCAAGCTGCCGTCATGCTGCGGTCATCCCGGGTCTTATCTTCGTCTGATAGAGTCCGAGGGAGAATCACAGTGGTGTATTATTCAGAGACGCAGATTTGGAAGGACATAGAGGAACACTATGAACATAGTCAGATAGATAATGCAGGGATGAGAGAAGGGAATTTCCAAAGTGTTTCCACCCTTCATGACATGCCGCTTTCTGAATACGACCACATCTCTTTCCAGTGCTCCCGCCCCCCCCCCCCTCCCTTCCCTCTCACTTTCTTTTGCTCCATCTCGTTCATTCTCTCTCTCTCTCTCTCTCTCTCTCTCTCTCTCTCTCTCTCTCTCTCTCCCTCTCTCTATCTCTCTTTCTCTCCCCTCTTTCTCTCTGCACCCTTCTCCATGTTCTCTCCCCTTCTCTCCCCCTCTCTCTCCTCTCTCTCTCTCTCTCTCTCTCTCTCTCTGTCGACCCCCATCTCAACATCTCAACATCTCTCACAGGTCTCATGCACAGAAAGCTCCTTACACTCTGTAAGGACACCCTCTATATATCTAGAATCTTCCTGTAACATCAGAAGAGTGTGCATGTACACCTTTTCAGCAATGAATGATACCCCTACCCCTGTCCTGATGTTTCTGAATGAGGACCTCTGCCCCACCAACACCATCTTTCAGACCACCATCTCATAATGATTAAACATTGCGTGTCTAATTTATACTCCGAATATGCTTTTCAGTAAAAGCGTAAATAATTACTCTATACGGTGAGACACAAATCAACAAACATTTCACACATTTTCGTAATGTTTCCAAAACTATATGTTATTCCGCAATTCGCATGCGCATGCGTAGTGGTGATATATGGCAGCCTCGTAATTCAGATAATGAATGTGGGCTTCTGCCATCTACATTCACAAACATATATTGGGTGTCTTGTCCTCCTAATTTAGACCTAAATGTTGTACAACTCGTACAACACAATATGAGTTGACATACATATATCAGTGTTTGCATACATCAGGACACACATTTGTCAAACCATTCCAATCTATTTTCCTTTCTTCTGGCACAGCATAGTTAGAGCAAACCACGTCCCATTAGCGTTGAACAGACGGGGTAATTATCATAACACTGGCGGTAATTGGAATGGGAATGAGATGGAAATAAAATCAAGACCAGAAAATGGGTAGATGGAGAGCAGAAATGGAAGTCATAGTAACGTAATGTGGAGATAATTGAGTGTCTGCGGCGAGCGAAAGCAACAACGGCTACAGTATATTTTAGACCAGGTCGATCGAATAAGCGCTGCACTCGAAAGTATATCGATGGCGCTGCGGCAGATCACGGCGTTCATATTATATATATTATAGTCGCTGCAAGGTATGGAGGGAGGTATAGTACTATCGCTATTACCCTGTATGGCCACAGAGATACTACACAGGCTTGTGGCTATGTTCAGCCAAACACGTGTGGCTGCTCGTTTGTATGAGTGTTACTTGGCGATGCGATATGATTAGATCCACGGATATTACCTCCTCATACATTTATGATGCATCACTGCACACATATGCATTAGGGGTGGATGCGTCCCAATAGCGCATGGCCATACATCTATTCGACTTGAGTTGTTGAGTGAATTATGTGCGCCGAGAGCACTTATGTAACGACGCGGAGCCACATGGTCAAGGACTCCCAATCTTGATTGCATTATACAGTAATAAACAGTGCTTGTCGGTGGAAATGCAATGTTCACGTACATCTAGGTAGAAGTAATGCATGTAATACTATAGTGCTCGTAGTAAGAGTAGTGTTAGCAGTATCAGTAGAAGTCGGGAGCAGGAGCTGCAACAACAGCAATGGTGAGATTCGTCGTTAATACTTAGTAGTAGAAGTAGTTGTAGAAGAAGTTGTAGAAATGAATAGGTAACAAGAAATAGAAGAGGTTGTAGCCGAAGCGCACAATAGCGGACTCGTTTGCTACTTTTCTACGCTTTGCCCGTTGAAATATGATACATCGTGTTTTTTCTCCACTTTGCAATCATAGCAAAATAACACGAGGATACATCCACACGTTGATGAATGCGTTTTCATTCGGGGGTAAATCCGAGAGTTGTCATCGTGCTTTGAAGCATATTATCGTTAACACTATGGCAGGAAGACGTATCACTCGCGAGACCTCTAGGGATTCATTCACAATATCATATCAGAAGGGAGAAGAAGGGTGATTGAGTGAAATGGGATGGAGGGAGAACGGGAGAAACGGCGAAAAAAAAGTAGGAGGAGGGACAGAAACGACGGGCATAGCCTCGCGTCCAGCCTCTTCGCAATTTCAGATCAAAACTATAAAAATAAATGAGTCTAATATACTTAGACTAATCACTTTATAGCTATCCTCTTTATCCATGTGGAGGGAGCCGGATTAGAAATATATGCATGATTAGTCTACTGCAGCCAGACCCCTTTATTCGGTTTGGTTTCAAAATGCCCAAAGACTGGAAGCCAGACTAAGACAAGCGGGTCACAGGTGTGGGAGAGAAGAAGAGGTGAGTTAAAGGCAGTGTGTCCCTTTGTGCAGGTAAGGCAAATAAAGTTGTGTAAATACCACGGAAATTGATGTTCCTCAAAATATAGGAACTCGAAATGTACTATGAACGGGTTTACACTTACGATTACATTTCATCTGAAATTTTGGCCGGGTCACCTAAAGTGTATAGTGTACTTAGTATATGTAAACTATCGAACTAAACAGTTGACTTGAATATCAAAATGTATGAATATCGAGGATATCAAGGCTGTTATTATCATTATATGTTTCCCATGCTGTTTATGAATTATTACATCGCTGTAAAGTTCCATGTTTCACAGGCTGGACTTGCAGATCATGCAATATGTTGCAGTATTTGAGTTTGTCTTCAAAAGGGGGCACACTAGCTTTAAACCCTATTGACACGACAGCACGTGAGTAAGACAGAGAAGGAGACGGATGACAGGGGTTGACTAGGGAGAAGCGACGATATGATTTTCATTTGCGAACATGTACACATTACTTTTCGCAATTTAAGGTTCAATTTCAGGCGATTTCAACCAGATTCCGAATGACGCAACAAGACGTGTTTGATTCATGATGTCAATTTTCTATCTGAGTAAGTGCTTGCGCCAGAAGCATGAGCTTGGACTTGTCATCGTTCCAAGCTACCCCCGAGCAGAAGAGCTCAGAAGTACACCATCTCCTTGGAGATGGTCCCTGAAGACGTCAATCAAATGCATGGAGAATGGTTTTCTCAAAACAGTTCATATTCCAAGACGTCTGTCCATAAAATCATGCTTGAATTAGGCAATATTGAAATTATTTCACCAAATAAAATTGAAAAAAGAAATGCTGATGACGTTAAAAAGGTGCGTGGATGTGGTCATAATATGTCCAGGTCTGTATGATGCACTATATTGCATGGTGCATTTGAAAGGACAATTATAATTTGTTCCGGCATATCGATTTTATGTACATGTTATTCAATTGGATGCTACATATAGCACATTGAACTTGTGCTGGTCATGGTGAGTATTCGATTTCAAGGCGTATATTTCACTACTACGCTATGTTTGAAACAGGCCATTCCATATTGGAAAAAATCTTGGTGCACAAAAACGATATGGCTGGTAAACTATCTAGGGAGGCCCTGTTCTAACAAATTAGATTAAAATGTTTGTCAGAATTTCTCGTTCGTCTCAGGAGGCGTTCTCCAAACCTTCCAATGGACCCCACGATAGTTGTGATAACGTCAATAACTCTGAATGGCCAGGCCGCATGCAAGCAAGCAGGCTATCGATCGACGGGGTACCTGATGATGGTCGAAGCTTCTCCGGCCGAATGATTGGGAAAGGAAGGGGGGAAATGTTTGGGAGACGAGAGTAATATATGGATCGAATGGTGGAGAGGAGAGGAGAGGGGAGGGGGGAGGGGAGCACAATGACAGGATGGAGAAGGTAAAGATATGAAATGATAGGTAATACAGAGGGTTGTACCTGGTGTTTGTCGAAGCCTCTCCGGCCGAATGATTGGGAAAGGAAGGGGGGGGGGGGGGGAGGTGTTTGGGAGACGAGGGTAATATCTGGGTCGAATGGTGGAGACAGGGGGGGGGGGGGGGAGCACAATGAAAGAATGGAGAAAAAACAGATGTGAAATAATAGGTAATACAGGAGGGTGGTACCTGATGTTGATCGAAACTTTCCAAGCCTAATGGCGGGAAGAAGAAGAGGGGAAGTGATTGGGAGACCTGAGGAATAAGGGGGTAATGTGTGTGTGTGTGTGTGTGTGTGTGTATGTGTGTGTGTGTGTGTGTGTGTGTGTGTGTGTGTGCGTGTGTGTCTGTGTGTGTCTGTGTGTGTGCGTGTGTGTTTGTGTGTGCCTATGTGTGTCTGTGTGTGTTTGTTTGTTTGTGTGTGTATGTGTGTCTGTGTTTGTCCGTATGCCTGTGTGTGTCTGTGTGTATCTTTGTGTGTGTTTGTTTGTGTGTGTGTGTGTGTGTGTGTGTATGGTGCTCAAGAGGTTTAACATATAATGGACATAATGGTAGAAAGGAGCGAGATGACGTATGCAATAAAAGTTAATGCATATTATTGACTTGAATGACCACTTTTCAGATGCCTTTGACCTTGAAGGTTAAGGTCGCCAGCCGACCTTAACTAGAATTCTGAAACTGTGACACAGGAGCATCCGGAACCCGTGCAACGCATCCAAGTCTATGAATTCTTAACTTCTTACAGTGCATGATTCATTTTAAAGCTAATATATTGTCCTTCTCAAGGGATTTCGCTGAAACACTTCACTTGTATGTTATTAGGGAACCAGCAGAGGTATCAGGGGGCTTAAAATACGACAAAAGGAGAGAAATTCAGAGAACCATGAAAGTGTTATCATTGAGTGTAAGATCTAAATAAAGAATGAATGTTCTAAGACCTAATACCCTTCGAGTCTCCTAGTCCTCTTTGGCTTAGAATTCCACAAACACTGTTTACCCGTCACGCGAGAGAAATGAACAAAGAAAGAAAGCCAGGAATAATCACAGTTGCTGATTGAACTTGAAAAAAAAAACACACACGCAATGGAATGTGGAGCTCGTCGAAAGAAGAATGGGAGGACATAATATCATCAAGGCTAGTGATCATGGTTTCATATTAATCTTTTTAAACAACTTCAAAGAAAAACTTCAAACAAATATCTGTCTAAAGTATCCATTTATAAATCAGGATGAAAGGCATGCTAAGGAACATAATAATCTTAAGGACTGATCAGCGTCACGAAGGAAGACAATGGAAGAGGGTAAACCCGTTCTGTGAGAGTCGTATTCTGACATTGGTTATATACACAACATCCCCAATAGAGAAGCTGTCAGTCTACAACAAAGGCGAAACAGAGATAAGCTAGAGGGAAAGATAATAAACAAGAGAAATCAAACTTAGGAGGAAATCAAACTCGGGGAAATCAGAAGGAAATACGGAGCATGCTTGTCGAGAGAAGACAAGCCGTAATGGCTCTGGAACGCATGGGTCAATGATCACTTAACGAGAGTCGACGGGCATGCTGCTTGATGGGGGCAATGATACGTCATGGGGAAAATAGCAAAGCCGAGACAGTAAGAGGGTTGAGACATAGGGGGAGGCTGTGAGAAAGGGGGAAGGGGGCGCAGGTGGATAGCGGTAGTTTTGATGTAATGATTAACGTGTTCCGTTCATTTGTTATGTGTTTCATCGTGTAGATATATCGAGTTTCATGCTGTCAGCATTAGTGACTGTTTTGTTCGGTTGGGAATGGGGTGAGAATGGGGCTGGGATGGTATGGGTTGCTGGTTGCATGTATGCCCGTTCCCCAATATTAGTTTTAGAAAGACCGATAAACGTGACCATTACTAAGATATTATTCATTATATACATGACCTAGCATTGTGCGTATCATTATGTTAGTAGAAGTCTGACACAGTGAAGTACGTGTGGATTTATATAACATATATAAGGTGCAATTAAATATGTGCACAATCTACCTGTGCGTGCTCCCCTCCTCCTTCCCTCCCTCCTTGGCTCCGAGAAGAAAATAAGAAAGGTAGATCAAGAAGGGCACGAGAGAAATTGCTCTACGCGCCCACCATACGATAAAAGACCGGCGAGACCTGAGGGGCGTAGTGCACGAGACGCAATTGGTAACGACAAGATCTAAGGAGGGGTAATAGGCAGATATTGATGAGCCGAGAGCGAGCATATTGTCATGGAAATAAAAAGGGAAGAACAGAAGCGGAGATAAAAGATGGGGCAGCTAGGACATATACTCCTGAGATGTTCAACCACTCAAATACCAGGAAAAACAAGCCGCCGTGTAACTCGATTTCGCATGGAACCTGTACGGGTGCTGCGCTTCGCGAGCACGCATGATTGCGCACCAAATCGACAAGTGGCGACATAAATGTGGCCAAGCCCTCGCCCCTGCCGGAGACGGCTACTAGATTTCTCTCTCTCTATACATGTTTGCATCCTCTTATTCAGACAGACACAGCTACTTGGAACAGATTCATCCGACACATTAATGAAGTGTCGGTGACGTAGATCTCTGTCTTGCAATCTTAACGGGTGGGTGCAAGGAGAGAACCCATGCTATAATCGCTCATGATCCTTGAACAACATTTACACATTGTGCGTGCATGATATCACATTGGATGGAAACTTAGTCTTAGAGAGAGCAAGGGAAAGGTGCGAGGAATAAACCTTACCCCTATACCCCTACGCCTTATTCTCTATCCACGATTTATGTTTATATATGCTATACTATGTGGTTTTAGATCATTAAGATAATTGTAGCATGATTACAAGATTAGGCTTGTTAGCGCTATGCACTCATGGCACTGGAGTCATATTTATATACATATATTCATATACTGTATATTCATAAAATAATCATATTTTCAGTTTGTATGGACAATGAAGTCATGCTTGTCATATGTGGAACCTGTGTTCGATATGTCGCATATGTCATAAAATGTATTGTTTCGTTTCATAATAATGGTCTATCTTACATTAAAGTACACTATTAGACCATATTGAAATCAGCCAAAATGTATGAATGACGTCACTCACTGAGCCTGATAAAGTAAACGTAAATTCAAACTATTGTAATTAAGCTTTGCGTGCTGGACAAACATTCGCTAAGCTATTCAACCTACTTGCAAAGCCAATGCAAAGTGGACGGGACCCGAATCAGTACGCGCAGATCTAGATGTGCCAAATATTACGGACGCGCAGCGCGCAATGCGCGTATAAATCATGTTAGGCGTTATTCAGGATCAGTGGCAGGCCCCGTAAACGCTAGTTTCTACGCGACAGGTGAGTACAAGCATATAGAAGGGCTTGAAACAACATAACGCAATTGTCTTGGAAAGCATTGCTTTTTAAGCAGTCGATCTCCATTAGTGAGGTCCACTTCTTGGGCTGTGGTGTATGCGAAGTTGAGGTGAGGTCTACAACCAGAGGATAGATAAACGATAACTGTTATCGTAGATCTCTGCCGTTAAAATAATGTTTACGTATCGGTGCAAACTATAGCGTGAACATTATAAAGCTAGGCCTAAGTTCTTGCTTTGAAGATTTCAATTATATTTCAACTTGATAATTATAAGAATAATCATAGCTATCTCTTTAAGGGAGTATAACATATATTGCACTCGATAAAACTATATTGTCATCGTCTCCGATTAATATGATTGTAGCTAGTTGAATATTTGCTGGTATGTCCCTCACAGCCTAAAAGTAAATCCCCTCACCCCAGCCAACTAATTGGTTATCATATATGTGTATCGAGACATCAGAAACATGCTGCCAGAGAAAAATGGCGGCCAAATAACCTTTCCAACCGTCGATATTAACCCAAGTTTGTCAGTTTGGTAAACCTGTCTTGCTCCCTTGGTTATATCGCCCCGGGTAACATCGTTTGACGGGAAATACATATTGCATGAATGACACATTGTATTATCTAATCATGGTTTCCAAGCATGTTCTCCCCCTCTACCAAGCCAATAAACTACACGCTCTGCATGTATACGACTAATAATCGTTCCCAGCGGTCAAATAACAAATTATATGTGACACGCGAATGAACGTGTACTACCCCGAAAGAAAGGCGACTTGCATGCATTAGCAGTGCGAAACGAGGGGAGAGTATACAATCTGAAGAAGGAACAAATATTGTGCCCTTAAATTACTGGAAATTTAGAATTTGTAACTAAAAAAAAAACACATTGATGCTGATTGCACCTGGCATTGTAAAAACAAATCTGAAGAGACGGAATGAATTACAATTGGTTGTGGAGTAGGTTTCGATATCGGAACACTTACCTGGCATTTTCAGGCATGGCCGGGCAGATGTGATTTCAGAAAAGGAAGTTTGTCGATTTGTGTGTGGTATAACACACACACACATACACACACACACACACATACACACACACACATACACACACACACACAAACACACACACACACACACACACACACACACACACACACACACACACACGTACATTCACAGTCTCTCTCTCTCTCTCTCCTTCTCTCTCTCTCTTTTCTTTCTCTCCCTGTCTCCCTTCCTCTTCATTTTCTCTTTCCCCCACCCCTATGTCTATCCTTTATTTTGTATGATCTCTACCGCCCCCCCCCCCCTCGTTATCTCTCCTCTCTTGCTCTCTATCTCCCTCTCCCTCCGTCCATCCCTACACATATCTTTACCTCTCCCTCCCTCTTTTCTCTCTACCCCCTCTTCACCACTCTCTCGCTCCTCTATGTTTCGTTACTCTCACTAACTCTTTCTCTCTCTCTCTCTCTCTCTCTCTCTCTCTCTCTCTCTCTCTCTCTCTCTCTCTCATTCTCTATCTATCTCTCTCTCTTTCTCTCTTTCTCTCTCTCTCTCTCTCTCTCTCTCTCTCTCCCTCTCTCCCTCTCTCTCTTTTTCTCTCCTCCATATGAAAGTGGATGTCAAGGGCTAAGCGGTTTTACAAGTGTTGCGGGCGGAAACAGGATGTGGAATAGCGCTCGTGTTCCACTCCTCTGCACAATGCCTGTTCGTCCAATCAACAGGGAATCTTATTCGCTTGGTACTCTAACAGCTATATTAAAAAGGACTGCTTCTGTTTTGTATCTATCTTCCCATTTATCTATCTATCTATCTGCCTATTTATAAATATATTTATATCAATCGTTCTGCATGCATGGTCTGCCAAGCCTATTTCACTCCACTGGTGAAGGAAGGCCTCTTTCCCCATTTTACAGTTTGCTCTGCCAGTTGCTTAGCCTACCTCCCAGGCGATTTGGTTTATTTAATCTGAACTCTACAATAAACAGCTCTGGCTGCATTAGCATCACAACCCTATTTTTTTTTCCGACACGCCCGGACTGAAATGGTTAAATAAAAAATCGTATGCGGACTAGACGAAAATATGGACGTTAGTGTAAAAGTTAAATAACCTACCTCCTGGAAGCAAGCCTTTCCTGTGAGATTCAAGTCCATTTAACACCCGTATGTTTGGCAGTGAGGTACGACTCTATATTACATGCCCCTTTCTTCTTGTAAAGACCCGAGATATCCAGTTCGTTAATTAGTTTGACCATCTGTCATCTTTCTTCATGAAGATTTTAATGATTGTAATATAGTACTGGGGTTAGGTCTGAACCCCGCCTTATAAAGAGTTGCAATTGGTCAAACTCAATCGTAAATCTTGATAGTAGGGTATCGAGGCTGTACCCTGTTCCCTTTTCAAGAAAGCTATCGCGCTCATTTCCATTGCCTTTTCTGTGAAACTTCTTTCG
This sequence comes from Arbacia lixula, assembly GCA_963669155.1. Lineage (NCBI taxonomy): Eukaryota > Metazoa > Echinodermata > Echinoidea > Arbacioida > Arbaciidae > Arbacia > Arbacia lixula. Next base: position 918,357 of record OZ022579.1, read on the forward strand.
CAGTCTCGAATGTTCTGTCTATATGTCTTTTGCTCCATGGTGCCGAAAACAAAGGGATGATGCAACACTTTAAATCCTTTCTCTTACGTAATATTGCAGAATCCTATTGTTAAATGGAAATTGAACCATAACTTTCGAGTAAGAATGTATAGGGGCCCATTGGAGCGAATTAATATCATTTTAATTCAAACTAACACTGACTTGTGCACATCACTACGTTAGTACACTGGCCTTGCAAGGACACATGCTTTTGAAGGTGAAATGATGCCATCAATTTGGTTAGGTAGTGTAGTCTCCTTTGGTTATTTGGTATCAGTGTAACTTGTCATTATATCAATCTCAACACACTCTTTATAGAACAAGAAGCATACGTCATCACCGATAGAACTACGTTTATTGATGTACGTGTTGTTCTCTGTACAGACCATACACAATATGAACACGTGCTCAGCTATATGATATCATCACGATCACGGGGACAGATGCTAACCTGTTGTGTTCCAAGCGAGGCACCGGTCTATAGGATTAGTGTGTAATACTGGCGGCGCATAATGAGTTATGGGCCACGATGAATTAATACATACGTGAACAACAACTCCATAACTTCCAAATCGTAGAAACTGACACTAAAATGTCATACACGGACATTCATGTACAATAGAGTCAGCCAATAAGCTACCAGAATTACAATTGTTTAAATGGTACTTCATATCGTGTAGGAGTTGATTACTGTTGAGCAATTTACAACGTCTTGAAGTTCCTTCTAGCGGGAGATAACCACCAATAATCCCCAGTGCAGAAGACATTTACTGAGGCATGGCAATCACGTTTTTTCACCACCCCGCGATCTGCCTGTCATTTTAATCAAACTCCGCATCAATTATTCATGATTAATTAGTCTTTCGTGTTTGCAGAAGATGAAAAGCTGCTCAAACATTGTCCATGCTCTATTTACCAAGGGCCTGTGAGCGCTCCCCTCTCTAAGTAATTCTAAGATCCGCTCTCCTCCTACTCCTTCTCGCCGTCGTTTTCGGTGCCCTGGGTCTCCGCCCGGACGCCTCGGCCAATCTGTCATATGCCCCCTCTCCTCTCCTTACGGCCTTTCTCAGTGTTTGTCGATATCTCCATGTAGTCTAGTATCGATGCGTCTCTCTTCAACATGTTCAAAGAGCCACTCACTGACTTACTTTCACTTACCATCGTAGGAGTGCATTGCCCAATGCCCATTTCTGCACGTCTGTCTTGCGCATTGTAATGTCTCTCTTCCAGATTATGCGTAATGTCGTGAATGCTCCTTTCGTAAAACTCAAGGGAATAACACACTTTTGGAGACAACAAAAAACAACAACCACTGTACGCGAAAACAGTAAAGGTTAATGCAAATTCAGAAACATAGTACAAAATAAAGTTTCCTATTATGGTGTATATTAGATTCAGAATATATAAGAGCACATGGCTTTCTTCTAATATGTGTAGAATCATCCTAGATATTTTGCATGTGGTGTACATTAAAAAAGCAACGTTAATGATGGTTAACTCTTTGTGCACCATTGACTTATTTTCCACTGGTAAAAAACCCTCCAGCATTCCCAATGGGCAGTATGGAGCCTGGCAAAGAATGATTAAATATGCATAGTGAGGCCCTGGTCAAAACATGACATCGCACTCCCATGTCGAAGATGCCTTTGCACGCAATACTAACATTCATGGAAATGTTAATCATTTTTAAACAACTGTGTCGTTACGTTCATTATACTGAAATGACAGACGGGGGTGTATATTCTGTTTCTTATTAACATGATTTCACATACGTATAATTGTATGCATCACATTTCCCCCATTCTATTTAATGTGCGGAACGAGCATGAACAAGGCCATAGATTATTCTATATCGATATCGCTATTATTGTTTCGTCTTCCAACTTCCTATGCAATGTCGTCGTCATCATCATTATCATCATCATCATCATCATCATCATCATCATCAGATATCGTGAGGCCAAGAAATATCTCGTATCTCGGGTGTGTGTCGTACCTGGTGCAACTTGGCCGTCCAAAAGAAGCATCATGTTCGTATATAGTTTTGTATGTGTGCGCGTGTCGAGGGAGGCAGGTGGGGTGTGATTGGGTGAAGTGGAGGTGCTGGGGAAGGGGTGGGGGGGGGGGGGGGAGCTAGCTGAACCCAATCTAAGCGACTTCCCAATGTCAGATCCTCCTCCGTGTCCTTTGTACATGCAGTGTCTCTACAGGGATTTATGTTATTACGTTTGTATTACTATTTTTATCAGGCTTTTGGTAGAATATGGCGTGGGAGAGGGGTGGTGGTGGTGGTGGTAGGTATCTAAAATTCAAGAAGATCCCTGTTATATGCACACGGTCCTTGCCCAACGTCACAGCCCCTGACCGACCCCTTCACTATCCCGAAACTACCTCAAAGGCTCCCGCCTCGCCTCCCCGGTCTATGGCTCCAGCTGCAGCCTTCACTTCCTCGAGGGATGTTTGAATGTATGCGGTCGCCCAGCCAGGCCCTCACGTACGGAAACAGGAAATGCACGCACTATTTATATACGGGATTCTTGCCATCCATAACCATCCAGTACCACACTCCTAACCCACACGCAGCTCTCACACATATCTCCATATCGATATGACCGGTGTGGTTTGTAAGACATCCCCAACCTACAGGTGTTCTTGACCTACTTCCAAGCTTCCTTCATTACCGTAATGCACTTTATTTTCAACATTTCTTGGTCTCTTGATCTCATTTCCCTTTTTTCTCAAGACAGTATAGCTCCTATCTTCCTTCTCTGGCTAATGTTCGGTTCGGATCGTCTCTGATTGAGTGCCCCTTCTCCTGATTTATGATCACTTCGCTACGGAGTTTCAAGACGGGAGATAAGAATATACGGAGAATATATTTCCGGAACTGACGAGAAATTCCCCCGCAGGCGGGCTCCCTTTCCGCCAAGTCGACTGCACCAGGGCCACTTAGAGTGTTCTGTAATGCTGCATGTTTGAAATCATGGTAATGGTGGTCAGAAAAGAGCACAGGGGTCACTAGCCTATCGTTGAACATTATATTTTTCAATCATTATGTGTGAAACTGGCTTTGTGCAATACACGACTACATATACAAAATACACACAAACGCAATATTCTAACTCGTTATGCACCACGCATGCCATGTGTACATTGTTTACCAACAATATAGATGAATCCAATCTAACAACACTTGGTCAGGCACACACAGTATTCAGTTACATGTTGCGAATATATCGATAAATTGATATTACATTCTCAATAAAATGCTACTCTAACGAAACTAGACACAATTTAAGTCACAATCATCAAAATATATTGCATATATTGAAGCTAGTCATAAATGTGATGATACTTATTAAGTATTTTATACTTCTACGTTGACTCTACATTCTCATAAAATGTATTTTGTGGTTACGTTAGTCTTATTAACATGTAAGAATGTAACTGATATCTGTAAGCATTATATTACCTTGTTTTGATATTTTTTGTTATTTTTTGATGAAGATTGACAGAAAAGAAATAATAATAGGAGTAGTAGTAGTAGTAGTAGTAGTAGTAGTAGTAGAAGCAGTAAAAGTAGTAGTAGTAGTAGTAATAGTAGTAGTAGTAGTAGTAGTAGTAGTAGTAGTAGTAGTAGTAGAAGCAGTAGTAGTAGTAGAAGTAATAGTAGTAGTAGACGTAGTAGTTGTAGTAAAACAAAATATTATAGAAGTAAAGTTTCACAGGGTATTCGATAAATTTGGATGTTAATTCGTACAATGCAACACACGCTCACCGCATTGTAAATAACAATCACCCTGACAAGCGCAGTCCTTTTGTCATGTTTGTAGGCCAAACCACTGACTGTGAAGACGACCTTGCCAAGTGAAAGACAAATTAGGAGACAGGCAGGCAGACAGGAATATGCTGGAATAATTCCGTAAAGTCAACGTCCCATCACTTCACGATGGCCCTTTAAATAATACGTGGACTATTACACGGAGTACTCTCTCTCTCTCTCTCTCTCTCTCTCTCTCTCTCTCTCTCTTTCTCTCTCCCTCTCTTGCTCTCTCTCTCTCTCTTCATAGAGAGAGGTAGAAGAGAGAGAGAGAGAGAGAGAGAGAGAGAGAGAGAGAGAGAGAGATTTCCGGATCGAGTACCTTCATCTCTCTATATCTGTTTCTCTAAATCCCTCTCTGATTTGTTTAAAAATAGATCTTCATATTCCTTTTTCCTCGATCTGTCTCTTAATTACTTATGTCTTCCGTGTTTTCTTTTTGTTTGTAGTATTAGCAAAAGGACATATACATTTGAAGTAGTAAATGTAGTGATGGTAGTAGGAGTAGCAGTAGAGTACCAGTATGGTAGTAACACTTGTAGAAATACTGCTATAAGTAGTAGTAGAAGTAGTAGCAGTAGTAGTAGTAGTAGTAGTAGTAGTAGTAGTAGTAGTAGTAGTAGTAGAACACAGTAGAAGTAGCATTGTCATTTTTAGCTGTTATTGGTTAAATTCGTGTTACCATTTCTATCATACATTTCAAGATTTGCCCAATCAGTTTGACATAGATCATAGTAGGTCTATATCTATATCGGAACTCTGTTTTACACCTTTCGCAGATTCCCCAATCCGCAGTCTCTAGTAGTAGTAGTAGTAGTAGTAGTAGTAGTAGTAGTAGTAGTAGTAGTAGTAATAGAAGTAGTAGTAATAGTAATATAAGTAGTAGCAATAGCAGTAGTCGAAAGAGCTGAAGATTAGTAGCCATTGGTAGCCGTAGTAGTAGTGTTGGTAAAAACTGATAATACGAGTGCCCAAAATACATGCCTAAATTCCATTGCATACAAGCGGATATAAATTTTAAGCACTGTTGATACATATTTCCTCCTCTATTGTGTTCTATGTCATTATATTTTGTTTCACAGTTGAACCGTTACTTGCATGCAACCCATCTGAATGGGTAATGACAATAATTCCCTGGGAGTCCACTCTATCGTGTTTATTGCTATATTGTGTGCGGCCGGGCTCGTGTAAAGTGATAATCAATCTCTCCATACACTCTGAACACAAACCTATCAGCACAATGCAGCAGCGGATCTGCGATTTGGCGATAGGGTGGGGTGGATAGGGGGGGGGGGGGGGGTGGGGGGGTTGAAAACACATTGAGTGTAGTGATAGGCACATTAATCAATAGGAACCTTTATGTGTTGCCCCCTCCCCCCCCCCCCTCCTCGAAAAAAAAACGTGGCGCATGCCTAGATTTGCCACTGCAGCAAATTCATGGAATGAACGGAGGAGGAATTGGGGGGCGGGGGGGGGGGGGGGTTGAGGGGGTGATGGGGAGGGGTGCAAACCGTTTGAAATTACAATAAAGGAAATAATAGGCGCATTAGTCAATAGGAACATCATGTCTAAAGGGGGGGGGGGCACTCGCCCCTTGCGGCCCCGCCTGAATCCGCCACTATGATGATGCCAAAATGAAACTCATATAACAGCCTGCAATGTATCAGTCATGCATTAATAAAGCCAGTATCATATCAAACGTATATGTCTAGTATATCTCTCGAAGGCGGGTTGCACAGACGACATCTCCGCTCATTCAGAGTCGTTAATTAGAGACAGGGCATATATCACTGGCCGGTACAAGGTTAAGATGTGACCGGATACCCGTCAAGTATGAACCCGACGGTGAATTACATGCAATCAATTATATACGTACCAGTAGATTGTTACAGTCTGCCGATAGTGTACTATCAGATTATATGTTATTAATGAAGGGAAAGTGGGCTATATAACGGACCGCTTTATTGATGTAGTACGCAAAATGTGATGTAGATTTTTATGCATTAACGGTTTATGCACCAATATAAACCTAATTTTTATAATCGTGTGATTACTAACTACATGTAAGTCGCTGCCTACTTTTAAAATCAATATCTCAATTAACGGTCAATAGTTAATGTATATAGACTGTTCGTTAGGGCTATGCTTCAAGCTATTGGCACAAGGTGTTTTCAAAAACAATGCTTTTTCCACGAGGTGCAAAATAATATTTTGTTTGCAAAGATGTGCTTGAACAACATGTTCAAGCAATTTCTATGGAAGTCTGCTGGATAAATGAAATATCGCAAGAATAACATAAAAAATATTGTCATTCGTATGACGAACAGTAACAATCATACGTCAGACAAGTTCGAGTTTTGATCTGGGAAATGGTGCACTAAAACCCTTGTCAGGATGAAGGCATGATTTTTAAATTACTTTGTGCCCATAGTTGTAACCACTTCCTTTTAGAGTAAAGGTGACATACGTATACCGTCAATACAGTGGAGCGCAAAGTTCTATACTATCATGACTATTAGATAATGCAAGTAAATATTTCAAACAAATAGCAAATTGTTTTTTTCATGTTTAAAGCTGTTGAGACAAAAAAGAAAGTAGAGGTTAATATATTTGTATGGGCAGGTAAGCTATCATGCTGTTGTTGCTATTAAGCATATCGAATGAATGTAAAGTCATCAGCTATCCACATGATATGTATAATCGTAGACAATAGTGTAGGTGAGGGGAAGGGCGCGATAAGGAATTTCGCACACTCTGCATTTGTGTTGTGTGAGGGGTAAAATATTGTTTTCGTCTCACTTCCCAGTATTGTAAAACGGCCCTTGAATCATCTCCATCATGGGTATGGGTTTGAATTCTGGTTTGCACCAGGGTTTATATCTTTATATTGTGAACAAGGCATTGCAAATCATAAATGGCGGACTGGTAGAATATGGCGTTGCATGATTACTAATTGGCAAGGGCTCGATCCCTGCTGACCCATCCATAAAGACTAGATGACCAGGAATGCATGCATGCCCTTAGCTCTGCATGCCCCCTCCCTACACGGATAAGACGACACGATTTTGCCACGAGGATTCCTTCGTAAGGGCGTACGACTTGACAGAGTCACCTTCTTGCACAGTGACCGGGTGTGGTGTGGATTTAGTCAGTCGCAGAGTCGCACGACTGATCGAATCGTGTCGTGTGCGGGTGGCCTATAGGTCATGTAGGTCGGAACCATGGCAGTCCACCATCATGACCATTGCTTTCACGAACGAATCCATGAATGGAAATTTTCTCGTCAATCACTTTGGATTCATGTCCTAGGCACGGTCCTAAAATGAAACAGACAGACGCGAATCCCTGCCGGAAATGCCATGGATCAACAAAGGGACATTTCACATGGAGCATTCGGACTTTACATAGCGCATATATCAGCCACTGCTACACTTAGGGTTTGCCGCTATCGTTCGAGAAAAATTCCTCATTTTTTTTTTTACTTCTTTCACACGTTTTCTACCCGCTTGCGGTCTGATAAATATCCTTGACATACATAAATTGCTACGTAATAAATTTGCCGGTTTTTCCGCGGTGGAAACTCAATCGACTCGCATCAAAATCCACTCAGTGTGAACGTACCTTTATAACTGCTAACAGCTCTCCAACGGAAGCTCTTTTGTCATTTGTTTGTATCCTTTGTTTGCCATATAAATGAGGTTATACGGATTGCGTGCATCGTTTGTGAATAAATACATAGGTGGCACACAAAGAGTTTGATAGAAAATATACTTACGGTTATAACTATACGCTCCCCCTCCTCCTTAGCTCTCAATTTTTCTGAACATTAACGATCAAGTATGTCTGTTTTCCTTGGTTGCTTTCGTTTTTGTTTTTCTGAAGTCGTTCGATACGGAATGCAACCAAATTAGGCTTATGTTCGAAAACGCCCTAGTAATTACTAGATATGCAGGTTGAAATACGGCATTAATTTCCAGAATCATACGATGCTGCTCGTTATTACTGGTAAACATGTCTCTGCCTGGCCTTAATACCAGCAACAGCCATACAAGGAGGTAAACATATGAGACACACACACGCACATGCGATACCCTCAATACATCATGTTTGTATTCATACACTGTAGTAAGTATATACACGAACACATTTTCCCGGAATCATGATTACTGTGTGTATTCACGTACATAATGTCTGGAATCATGGACAGGAAGACAGAACGAACAAGTTTATTTCTGTAGGGACATTTTATTTTGGCCCTTTTTTGCCTGCCTCGCATTTCAATCAACGTAACAGTATATTTTAGATCATCCATTAAGACATCTTGATATAATGTATTGTTGTGTGTGGAAAGATATGGACATACTATATTGCACAATTTCTGGATGGTTCTGAATAATTAAAATTTCAAATTGAAAACATAATCTCGATTTGGTTGTATCTTCTTCATTAATATGACGTCGTCTGTCAGTCATCAATCCGACACACACAATTAGCAACAAGCTGCTCAATAAGATATTCATGCATTACTAGTGAAAACTACACAGATGGCACATGGAGTTTATGAAGATTGGAAATACACGGCGCACATTGAGTGAACACAGCAGTGTACTTTACCCGTATGTTGCAAGACCGCACGTCTCAGGTGCGATTTTGGTTTGGCTTAACCTTTGTCTATTATGCATGTTTGTTGTGGTGTCGTTGTTTGTCGTGAATATTATTCAACGTATGCGCTGTTCATCAATCAACGTTGGGTGTTTCGAGAACAGGCGCTTTGAAACCTTTCCCCGATCAAGAAAGTACTAGTAGTTTACGAGATCAGATTCGGGCCATGAAAATCCGCGATAATCATTCCGTACTTTCGAAAAGTTCTCGAAGTTGTAAGCGGTGTTGTCGCGATGAAATATAAGTTCCCGTAATTTTCTTTCGCACTTCAAGATTATCCGCGACCTCATGGAAATACCTGTAGTTTTGAAAAAGTGCCTACTACACCAGGTAGGTGTTATTGCATACAATCTTGCTTTCACACGGACAAAACAACGGGTAGCTTCAGATCGAGGTAAAGTTCCCGCTTAGAAAATACTGGGATTTTTTTGTCTGAACAGGGAAGTGAGAATGTGACTTTCATTTAGCTGAAATGAACATGGCGTTCAGTAAAAACTTTCACGAACACCCCCACCCCCCCCCCCCCCCGCTCACCCGCCATTATGTATGTATATTATTCATGCGGAAATTAGGTCCAAGATTGTTTATGAGATATTGCAACCTGCGAATGGATTATGAATCTTGTTAAATCATACGTATTTATTAGGTCGGGGTGAGATTTTAAAATGTACACCGCTACTAGTTATTATGACGTCAGCAATGGGACTACGTGGTCACATATTAGTTTTCTCTTCGTACATACACATAATATCTTAACTCTATTACTTCCTGATTGTTCCTCTGTCCTTCATCTACTCCTTTAGATTTGTTTCCATCACACACACACACACACACACACACACACACACACACACACGTTCTCTTCCTCTTTACCACTCTATTATGTCTATGTTGCTCCCTAGTGTTCCCTTCCTTTCCCTTCCTCCATGCTTGACCCTCTGATCCGATTGTTTTAAACAGAAGCAAACATTCAAAATTAAAGTGTGTTTTTTATACATTGATGATGAAAAATCGGAACATTTGAAGTACATCGTTTTTGATTTGTAGGGGATTTTCGTTACTACAATAATATAAGATGTATATGTAATCAACAATTACGGACAATCGTGAAATAAGTTCAACAGTTTTTTTTCCCCATTCAATATGCAATGTTTATTTCAATCCCGTGAAATACAAAGTGATTGATTTCCTCTTTCGTCGTGTCGAAGAGATGAGCGGTTATATGACCCGAAACATCATACCCACTCTTAGTGTGGCAGATACCCAATGGGTTGAGTGTGTATAATGTGTGTAAAAAGACATCATATCACAGTGACAAACTCTGATTCTTCCCAGGTAAGTAGAGGGTCATACAGTCATTTCAGAACAAGTTCTGCGAATTGGTCAACATTTATCATAGTTGTTTTGCATGTTTACTGAGAATAGGCATGAGGTGAAAGAACTGATAATACACCAGATATTATCTATAAATAATTCAATACAAGCACGGCACCGGAAACACACTGATATTGACTTCACGAAGACCTTTCACTTGTATACATCATGGCAATCTAAAACAAAATTTCCCAGGGTTGTGGTCGAAAATATACCGCCAGATTAATGCTAAATGTACATGTGTATCGAAAGTGTGCATGCGTGTAAAGTTCGAGCCTTGGTAAGTTGGACGCTTGACCAGTACCAACCCATCCCCCCCCCCCTCCATACCCCCATCCCCCCTCTTTTTTCACCAATCATGCTCTTAAAAGGTCACCTAGAACGTGCAAAGCTGGTTATTAATATCTATCGTTTCTATGCGTGAGTACATTAAGACTTGAGGTTAGATTAGTGCCCAGTACAATCCCACCCTTCATGCCTCATTAACACCGATTAATGTTTTTTTTTTTCAGTTTCGGTCTGTCTCGTAGTGATGGTGATGGTGTACTGTGGCAATCCTGTGTAATGTATTTGGTGTTATCTATCAGACAAAAGTGGCACTGTAACTAGATCAGTATTTGTTTTGCCTTAGTTGCATTCATAGAAATCATTTTTACAAAGCAGTTCGTTTGCCGGGCATGGAGGGATTTGTTTAGGGCCAATGCGGATTGTTCTCATTGTAATATTATGGCAATTCCTCGTGTTTTTGTCATAACATCAGTAGTTCAGGACACTAAAATTGAGCGTATGTTTTAAGCATTAAAACCTTACCATTATGCATCATCATTGCGTAAAAATCATACTGTGAGCTCACACCCATGTTCTACAAGGTTGAGCGGTACTGAAAATCTGCTGGAAAAAATTATTCTTGGAAGAGCCACGCCGGGTTGACATATGTCCGTGACGGGTCATCCTATTCTAGAGACATGCTACAATTATACGTCAGCATGTTGAATGACGTCACAAACAATCGTCTGAGAAACTGCGTTATAATTGTCATTGGCGCATAGAAACTTGGTGGCAATACCCGCACTAAAGACGATTAACGTCATTTATACCGCCGTCTAACTCGCCAACAATTGTGATCCTTACTTTTATTCTGAACGTTCTTACAGTGGAACAACTACATAGCAAACATGATACGGTTAGGCAGGGCAAATACTCATCATCTCAACATAGTTGTCAGAGCAAGCACGTCACGAGGAGCCAGGACGTGGTACATCTAATCTGCACTTAGTGTTTTTGACAGCTTCATCGTGCACACGATAATTGCAACAAAATGTTGATTCATGTCCGTCGCCTCTCTTCATCCGAGTGCACGAAGGCGACTCTCTGTCACTCACTGCGACTAAAGATGTCTGATATCAAGTACATTTTCAGCCCAGACATTGTTCATCCAGCGAAGTCTGTGATGATATTAACTCTTTCGATACTACGCACAACTAAACTGTGTGTGATTTGTATGTGTTGCCTTGTGAAATTCACCTGTTGCACACAAACGCAAAAATGCAATATCAAGTCTTCCCTTATTCTGCGTTTTCATCAAGAAGTTAAGTGGTTGAGAAGCGTAACGAACTTGAAACTTTATTTAATCGGGTGAAGTAAACTATTTATGTAAAGGGTAAAAAAGGGTATAAAATCACCCCGAATTCTAATAAAAAAAAGGCTAAAAAGGCTAAAAAGGCTACACTCAGACTTTAAGACCGCAATACATTAATCCATCTCATTCTAGATTATATTGTTGAAGACAAATAGTACGGTACCAAACGGACAGTCCCTGAGTAAAGGGGGTATGCCCAGTATTCGTAGGAGCGTTGTGCATTTCGTTTGTAATTATCCTGGGCCATCATAGCACTGAGATAATTTTTGCAGTTAATAGTCGAATGTTAACACCACGAAAATAAAGAGTTGGCCATACAACAAATAATCTATGTAACACGGCCCTACTAGGACATGTATAATAGTGAAAGATTATTTGTACTCACTGCTGACAGCATAGGCAGCTCCCAGGCAGCAACGATCCTAGCCTCGTGGCTGCAGGTCGGGTTGGGACCAAAGAACGCCACAGCGCCGTCCTTCCACTGTTGCGTCAACGCTCGGAGCGACTGCGCATCCGTGTGGCCGGTATTTGTCCAGGTGAACGTCATCTTGTAGCCAGGGAGAAGGTTGGTGTCGTTATTAACGGCGTTAACGGCTTCGGTCATCGCGCCGCCGATCCGCACGGCGAACCGTTTTATGCTATCGCTGGACGAACTCGCCAGGAAAGCGACCTTGATCTCTTTCAAACCGTCCTCATCGACCAGCGGATCGTCCTCATCGTTCTTGCAAGGCGGGGATTCGGTAGTGAGGTCAGTGGAAGGTAGCTCCTGGGTGCTTGTCAGGTTCGCCGGGATGTCTAATCCGTCTGGGGCTGTGGTGGCATCGGCCTGGGCGTTGGTACCCGGTACCAAAACTAAACACACAATCCCAACCCACAACGCCAGAATCTTGAGGTGTTCTCGGGACATGCTTCTCAAAAGCGCTTCATTCGTCATCTTGTCGCGTGGGTTGCACCTTTAGTTTCACTGCGATAACTAGTAATCCTTTTCATCTGAAATTCAGTGCATGTTTAGACTTACCCTGGGCATGTAGATTCAAGAGGATCACTACGTGCGGTCACATCAATACAGCGTAGTATCATCCCAGCGGAATTGACGTATACTTGATAATATAATCCGAAGTGATTGTTGGATTCGGGCTTTACGAAACGAGATATCTGATATCAGCATATAAATTATGTCATTATATCTTCTCGTTAGAATCCTTTAAATGACGAGCCCAGTCGCCACACCCCCGCAACTCGTTTCTGCTTTCAAAAGTTCCACTATTCCCAAACCGCTTGGGTGCAATCTACATAAGTAACATCTGGACGAGATATACGTGTTATATCTGCGTCCAGCTACACCGTCCACGACAAATATTCTTCCTATTTACAGCATACTGAGAGTATTACTATACGTTTGCACGAATTAGACACTGAATAGACAGATATATGACTGTGTCACCAAGTCTGGTTGGAATCCAATGCAAAACAAACTCGAGCCACAGTATCGAATGAATTGACTAGGGCAATTATCGCACTTGGAGCAACAATTGGTTATCACACATTTCATTTCGACTCCACTCTTCTGCAACATAAGGTACCCTAGTTAGTTGAACCAATCACTGAAATTTGCTGATAAACACCTTGTAGGTGTTGCTATAGTGTAAGGTATGATTTATATATTGCTTTATTTCAGATTCCGTAAATTCAAATCGCGTCTCCTTTTCTTCCGGATAGTTACCTGAACTATACCACCTCGGTTAATTTATTAGCGCTGCGACGAAGTAACTTTCCAGACCTATTAAAAAGAGACATTCATATCAACAGAGCAGTGAAGAAAAGCTTTCGTTTATCAAGTCACACGTGCGATGTCTTCACTCCCTTTGTGATCAATCAAACACTAATTCGAAGACAATGGGGATTAAACCAGTCTCGATTTGCCGGGTATGCAGGTCGACAGGCCGAATCGTTCCAATGATAAGCTATCAACACTCTGCATGCTCGACGAGGACGTTGACTTGTATGTGCTCTCCAGATCATAAATCATCCGTGTCGTGTGTCACCACTTTCATGTTTTCTCCAACATCAGTGGCGAAATGAATCCATTTATGTGCCCAATCTTGATGTGTGTATATCAATGGTGCGGAAATACAACGCTGGCGCATCACGAGTTTACTATCAAACGTTTCGAACACTTGAATCGATCCTACTCTTTTGAAAACGCTGTGCAGTTTAATTAAATTACTTGCCGTTCGTTCTCCGGATAATACAAGTGTAGGCCGATATCGTATCACAAATGCGTGATCAATAGTGGGTTCGGGCAAATTCTAAACATGACTAAAATCTACATGTCAATGCGTGCTTCTCTTTTCGCGTTTGAACTTGTATGGCTGAGTAATTTTTTAATAAACTTCTTCTAATAATATGACCTTAGGCTGATTAGTTCTGAGAAATGCACATAAGCCGATTAAGCAGGTATATATCAACGAAGCCTTTAGCGGATGACTTGTCTTAGAATCATATGTAAGAACAAGGTACTGTTGCGATTAGGCTGACTGACAGCGCTAATTGTTAACTCCGTGCTAGATTCAGAATAGCGTGTACCTCGGGCGTGACGCCACTGATTCAGCACCAACTTGATGCGCCAACTAATACCTCAATCTCGGAGGATAAGTCCAGGTAATTCCAAAGTTCGCAATCGAGGAGTGCTATAAATCAGTCCATGTTATCTGATAGCGTCTCAGAGCACTATTCTTCTGTTCCTGAATAGTGATATTAAGATGTGTATCAAAGCACAGTTTCTCTGGAACTGCGTCAGTATATGTGCCCTCGCTGTATAATTGTGGACGCATGGCCACCTGTTGATTGACGCAGCCCACTGCGTCTCATTTTGTCTCCCCGTTTAAACTTGCTTTTACAAATCACGCTTCAACTCTCAAAAATAAATTTAAAAAAAATCCATCCGGGTTCGCTTCCGGAAATAACTGCTTCCCGTGCTCCGAATATCGACAAGTTTACCTTGGCTAGTTCATTTCACTAACTACCAGGCACAGGTCATCAATGTTAGATATTATCCACCGCGATTGAAAACAAATTCAGAGCTCAGTCTTCGACGAATAGCGCAAAATAAACACTGAATACATGAATATGAGACAAATTGAAGACGTGGTTTTGTTTTGTTTGCTTAGTCACAAACGTTCTAGACCGAAAGCAACATGGTGTTGAACTTTTTGATGTTACTGTGAAGAGTAGCTAGCAGGCTGTGTCCGCTTCGCCTTACTACCCCGTGTGAACTGAGACGACCACAAGAAAACGCACTACCCCGCCTGCAAGCGAACGAGCGAGCGAGCATTTCGAGTTGCAGCGCTGCACGCCCGCGTTATCTACCGCGCGTTCATTAAACTCCAATCCACGTCCTTCCGTAAGCCGTTTGAGGCGGCGCCGCGCCGCGCGGGCAGCGTGACTGGTAGCAGTGTTATGCAGTCGTACGGGCCATTCGTGTATGACTGTATAAATTATGCACAGCGTGGACAATTTTGAGTATATTACAGCCGACAATCAATAACAATGCCGGTAGATTGTGTCCGGGTGGAATATGACATCGCACGTTGTGACATCACACTTGATTTTATAGCGCTAATGACAATTGTTGAATGTTTTAACTTCGAAAGTGCTTCTTTACAATTCATCCATTTGGGCAATCATTTATAACACTATATCCTGCTTTCCGGCAAGCGTAATGAGCACCACTATGAACACTATGTTTTTAGGAGCATTTTTGTAATCCAGTTTTCTTGTATGTAAATATCCATTCTAAATGTGCTGAATATAATTTTAGCACAATACATGCAGGACATGTGTATACATGTATCTATAAAAGTGAAATGTTTGTAACTAAAATTGTACACATCCCATTATGTGACAGCCCAAGTGTGTAATGGTACAACAGTCCGTAATAGTGCGTTAGCAGGTGATTTGCCGTCGAACTTCATGCATAGGTTTAAGTGCTGGTTTATGCATATATATAACTGGCTCTGTCCTGTTGATCTGATTATATGCTACTCATGTGATTGAGAAATTCAGGATATGTCATTCAACAGCGCATGAACGTGCTAGAGAACTATGTTTGTTTGTTTTTTCTCGATTGTGTTGTGTGGCTTTGACGAAGAGGATTTTAAGGCAATTAAGATCAGGAATAGTGGTAATACCACTTCTGTTGTGCACAGCAAGTGGGGAGGTCTTTCCTACATCTATGATATCAATTACCAACAGTGATACCAACAGCTATGAGGTTATCGAATAATCTATCTTTCCTTTTCGAGCGTTAGCTCGGCAACAATCATGACAATGGCGTGTTTTGCTCGATCGTTTGATATTCATCTGACTAGTCAAGCGGTGCAGATGAGCGTTCGCGTTCTGCCTCATCTACTCGCCCATAATGGCCTCTGTAAACTAAGTCAAATTTGCAAATTTTAAGCGACGGACTTTGTTGCTGTGAAGATACACTTCCTTTTAGAAGAAGGTTCTATTCATATGCACTCATTCCGTGTTTCATTCGTCGAAATAAACGAACAACAGCGTGTTGCCTTTTTGTAACCATTATTTATGTCCATCATATGCATTAAAAGTTTGATTTCATATGATCAACGACAAATCATTGGATGTGCGTGTGTGCCATGTGAGGATTTGTCCATCTGTAATGCACATAAATCTCATAGATCACCACTTTCTCTGGCACACAGAGGGTTATACCCCCATCTCACTAGATGGCGATTGCGCTGCGATCGTCAAAAATCGACAAAGCGTGGTATCGTAACTTGATAGTGGCTTGATCTTTTCAATCTTCTTCGTCGCACCTTGATCTTTTCTGAAGCGGCAAGGATCGCCACCATCTTCCTGGTCGCCACACAATTTTGAACATGTTCAAAACTTACGTAGCGAGATCGCGGAGGTGCTAAAGCGCATCACAATCGAGTCATGAGCGTATAACAAACGAACATTCGTAGCGGTAACGGAGCTCCAGCGCATGAAGCGTAGTAGAAGCGCATTAAAAGCGGCACCGATCGCCCGTGATTTCAGGCCCGTTCCCAAGGCAATACTGCCACGCTGCTTCCGTTTACAAGGCGACTGCCTTGCGCTCGACACGCTTCACACCGCTTCCACCGCGACGCTTTCTTCTTAGGGTGGCATGTGGCACACGTTTGGACAGCGATTGCTCAACGACCGTCCGCGCTGCTATAAAACGCCGTGCCGATGGTGGCGGATTATTAAACTTGCAAGATTATGAGGCGACACCACGACGTTTTCAAACATGCCTCCCATAAAAAGGACCAAAAAAAGGGAAATCTTCCCAAGCTACCCCTGTTACCCCTGTTCAAGAGAAAGAACAAGAGGTTATGGTGGTGGTAGAGGAGGAGGTACAGGAGGAATGTGAGTGTCCTGCTTCTGAATTCTGGGACCCACTCTTCTCAAAATTTCATCGAACATCTTTGATCCATCCTCAAGAAATTGAAGAATAAGGCAGTGCCCTCCATTCTAAGGTCTGTCATCAACCTGTTGTAACGACCGAATTCAAGTCTTCTTTCTGCAGACAGCCAGGATCGGACGCATGTGTCGTTTTGGCCTTTTGTATAAGTCCATCCAAATTCTGGACATTCATCTTGGTCGGAGGTTGGCAATCGTCTGAAGAATGTCTCATGCGTCGCGATTAATATGCCGATTGCTTGAAATCGTTTCAAGAGCCCATCATGATCGTAACACAATCGCTCCATTCGTAGCACAACCGTAGCGAGGTCCTAATTAGCGTATGAGCCTCGTTGTACGGTCGCTTTGGTCACAGAAGCAGCGCATCTGCCTCGAATCGTGGCAAGAGAGTGGCAGCGTCGTACTATCAGCGTACTACCATCGCAGTGTAGTTGCAGTGCAATCGCCTCTCAGGCTAAAAATAGAATTCGAGGAAGATTCTGCTACGCTTTGCGGGATTTACACAGATCGCAATGATCGCCTTCCTAGTGAGATGGGGGTATAAACAGCAAAATGCCACCGTGGAAAGTGGAATTTCCTTTAATATGTTTAAGCGTCTTCGTTTACTTCAAATTGGTTCCTACAATAGCTAGACCTTTGCAATAAAATTACGCGAGCGAATAATCCTGACCAGGTACAACATCTAACGGGTTGCATTAGACACATTATTATTACTCTATTGGACTATTAGTCTTGTAACGCTTCTTTAAGAAGCATTTATCGAGATTCAGTCCACGCGTCGCTCCAGTCTACTACCCACGCGCCCCGAAGCCATTTAATCCCCTGCCATGAATGTGTGAACAGACTTGATGAGGAACCAACGATCACAATAATTGAATGCGAGTGTCAGGTTGTCGTGAACCTGATTGAACGAGGTCTGAACGCCACCATTACCTGGTATGTGTGTGTGCTAGGTTATTTGTGTGGCAAACAAGGGTGAATGGGAGCATAAAAAAAAACGAAAACACAATTCTAAACACGTAACTCGTATTCACGAATAGACCATTTTCGTTATGTATGTGAATTGTATTCACATCATTTAAACAATATGTAAATGGTAACCTCAAAGCTTGTTCGGGGTTAATTTGAGTAGAAACAACTAAGAGATTCATAGTACGTTCCATCTATTGAAGCTGGATCACAAAATACAGGGGAATGTGATAACGCGTAACCAGACAAGGTAATTTGTGAATACATTAAGAAAAATGGATTATTGCCAGGTGACTATGGAATGATGTGATCACCCCCCCCCCCCCCCCACATGTACACACCCTTACCCCCGCCATTCACCACTCAACACATCTTGAAGAAAAACGCAAAAAAGTGTAGTGATAAACAAACAAAAAATCCAAAGATGTAAATAACACGTGGAAAACGAGAACGCTCGCTGCACATGTACCACAGTTATCATATCCCTCTACGGTGATATCATGGAGTATAAAATCGATTTCTCCTCAGGGCGTATTGAATTAACATTGACGTTGTTAGGTTCGTTAAAGAGTGTACCGCACATCGTCGCGGGGGACGTGTTTTGTTCAGTGTATGGTCGTTTGTTATTCATTGATAATGCAACAGCTCCTGAGTGAGGCGAGCGTGGATGATGAATAGTGACTAGTGTATGCAAACCTACATGATAAACGTGAATTAAAGGGTCAGTTCATCCTGAAATTAAGTTGGTCACAATAAAAGCAGGCACGTGAAAAAAAAAAAAACATATACAAGTGAAGGTTTGACGAAAATCCGTCAAAGAACAAGAAAGTTATGATCTTTATTTTTTTTATTTTGTGACGTCACGTGCGAGGTGCTCTCCCATATGTAGTTTACACTTTTTTTCGAAAATGTGCATTTTCTCCAAAAGATATGCATCCTTTTCCCTGTGCACGTTTCTTTCTTATGTGTCTGTTTGTATTGACACCAATTTAATTCCAGGATCAATCATCCCTTTAAAATCTCATCTAGATGGTGCTCTTTACCAGTTTACGGACGTGTATCAACGTGATCAACTACTTTCCAAAATTGCAGTTCTCGCACTATCATGATAACTTACACAACTTTTACTCTCTTTTTCCTGAATCCGAACACCAACATCAACACCAACAAATCATACAATTTAATCATAAACTTGTACAGTCATTTCATTTTTGTTTTAATTTCCGTCTAATACTGTAATTGCAATAATCTCAAATGTCCGATGACTAACTTTCTATGTGTTATGCGTACATTGTGTAACCAGTAATGTACACAAATGCCATAGAGTGTCGGTTTACCTGGCACGCAAAGACTCAACCGAAAAGTCTCCTAAACGGCAGAAATTTGAATTAATAAATAAATAAACTTGTTGACAATCTGCCAGGATATGTGTTAAATAATCTTTGAAAAAATGGATTTGATAAGTAAGTTATTAGTAGAAAATACAGAAGGATCTTAAATTCTGCAGATGTCAACGTGTCATCAGCAGCACACCAGGGATCACAGGTGTTTCGGCCATTTGAGTGTTGTACACCTCCCCCTGGCTGGCCAGTACTTCGCTGGAATACCCTAGACAGCACCCCCGTTGACACCTGAGTGATCTGGATTGTCCAGAAAACACTATGATGCCTTCTGAATAACCCAAGCCGAGCCCGTCTCGGCAGCCCCACACATTCTCCTCATCCACTTTTCCCCTTCCCTACCACTGAACCCCATTGCTCGGATCCACCTTCTTACAGAGACACCCGCAAACCCCCTGCACCCAACCTCGACGGTATGTACCTCCCCTCCCCATCCATTCTGCTCACACTCCTGCTTCAGACTAGCATATTTGTCCATTTTCCTCTCTAAGTTATTATAATAGTTATATCTCCCCAAGGCTTATATTTTGATTTTTTTTTTAACTAAAGCAGAATTTTGTAAGCATTTTATCCAAGACTTATGGTCAACACGCAACGGGGCTAAGTGTGGACCTATTGTAGACCATGGTAACCATGTTGTGTTGTATGTCAAAGCAGATCCGCAAGGTAGAACGGTGTTCAACCACTGAAGGGGCTACGATGGGTAAATAATAATAATACATAAATAAATAAACAACTGTATCCACTTTTACGCGCAAAACGCAAGTTACTTTTGATCTTGGTCAATTGGGATTCAATCATTATCAAAATTATATCTTAAGCTCAGGCATTTTACTTGAAAAACCTGTTATTTTTTGTTCGCTGATATCTGTTTTGCTCACAAAAGTAATGGTGCCATCCAAGCTGGACAAGCTAAATGACTCTACATTTCTCTACAATCTGAAATGTATGCGTGGTTAAAAGAATTAGCATGACCTATTGTAAAAACCCAGGTGGACATTACGCAATCGCGGATGCATCGTGTTAAGCGTTAAGAGTGTTAAGAGCAGCAATGTTGCCAGTCATGAATATTGAGTTGCGGCACCAAAGCTCGTTCAAAGGATGGATATCCATCTCTTTAAACATCCTTGGTACAATGTAAAATCTATTTTAAAAGAAGGCGTTTCAATGACAAAAATGTGTTATTCTCTTCTTCCGCTTTACTGGAGTATTGTTAAACTTTAGCATGTTGACAGAGAGTAGGCTCCAGCTATCAGTGATTATTTAATGGAGGTGATTGTAGTCTGATTGCCGTATGATGAATAACATGTATAGCGTGTGAAACAATAACGTATTTAGAGGTTAAATAGCGCACTCACCCTTATTTTTACTGTTTGTTGAATATTAAAATAGAAACAAAACCCAGTGATGGAAATGTAACAAGAGTATTTGTTCCTAATTCATAATTGCTAGAAAAATGTATGGAAAAATCGTGTCTGAAATGATAGACACTGTACACAAAAGCATGTGATAACAAAGCAAATGGAAAAGAAAGTACATCAATAAATCAAAATAACCCCATTTAGTATTCCAAATGAAATATTTATTGACAATTTTTGACTTAAATGTTAACCCTCAAAGTTGTTCATACGGGGTGCACTACACGATATAGGCACCCCGTAGTAACAAATGGTAAATGTACATGAATAAATGACATGATTTAAAACTTCACTTTCTTTTTCTGTGTGCATAATCGACCCGTCAAGAGAACAGATTTTGGTACATGCAAGGATGTATGAATCAAGCGTGGACCAAGCAGATACAGTGTGATTGTATAATGTACATCTATTGAAGATTGTTTATAACTTTGAACTATCGAAAGGTTTAAGCTACGTAGTCTGTATTCGCATATTGTATGTTGTGCAGAAAGCTGCCAATCGTTTGAAATAATACAAAATTAATTGCATAGTTTTTTTGCGATCGCGCCATCACTCGAAATCGTTGCGCCGAGTTTCGTCGCGCGCTGATACACTAATTCGGACTTATAAAATGCGTGTATAACCTAAACCATCTAGAGCCGGAAGGTGGGTCTGGAAGGGGATTTCCCTTTTTGTGATTAAATCGTTTTACATGTTGATGCTTTTAAGGAGGGTATTGGAAGCCTTATTGTAGCAACAAACCTCCATCCTTATAACGTATGGATGTCCCTAAATTAGTGAGGTCTGCATTGTCTGGAAGGCCTACAAGTCTAACGGCATGGCTCGATATATTGACCTAATTGTTCATACTTTCTGAAGCACCAATATTAGGCTGGAAAGTGACATTTTTTTTTTCGCAAAGTCGGATATCAAACCATTTGTAAATTTTGTTCAGGAGAGCCATGGCGGCCATTTAAAAGACTCTATTGCCATGTAAACATCATACAAGGTTTCATATTAATGAGGATTAAATCTATTGCAATATAGTAGCAGGCTCTTTTGATTTTTATGGCACGTTTGGGAAACTAATATGACTTTTAACAACTTTACCAGAAATGTGAACTGTCACACATTTCAAATTTCTTTTTATTTAAAAAAAATCGTCTTAGTATCCTTTTACTAAAACTGCTAAATTGTTTTAGATTACTAAACAAATTTGATTGTTAATATCACCCAATAATAACCCAATCGATTCACTGCAAAATATAGTGTAAATCGAATATTGTTACTACTGGTTATATGATGCTACAGAAGACCAAACAATGAAAAGGAAACGGAGTGTCCCCTGTCAAAGCTGATTGGTACCATGAATTTCACGAAATAACCAACTTCAATCTTCTGTGTGTAACTTGCAATTATAAGTATCGCAGGTAACGAAGCCATATTCAATCAGCTATGTACATACAGGGAATGTAAGAAAAAAGGAGTAAGATAGTCGGTGTTATGAATAACACATGCACTGTCAACAGAGGAAGTAATCAACATAGCCCACCTATGAATTATACAGATGGCGATAAATCTTTGTAGGCAGAGCGAATGTTCGCAGGGGAAGGAAATGATGGGGGAAAGTGATGTGCATGTGATGAATGATTAAAGACAAGATGCGAGCTGACATAACATGAATAGAAGCAATGAGTGATCGAGAAGAGAAAGTGAGCGAGGAGAATAGGAAGCAGATTGGCGAAAGAGGGGGGAAGATTGGTAGCGGGTGAGAAAAGGCGGTGGAGGAGGGGAGGGGGAGGGAGAGCTTGGGTGGGGGGGGGGGGGGGGGGTACGGAGGAAGGGGGATATAACCTGCATACACATGTGTGAATAAGCATTAGAAGAAAAGGTACATGGAACCTGTTCCCCAAAATGAAATAGAAGGGAGGAGAAGAAGTAAGTATGTGTGTGAGAGAGAGAAAGTGAGTGTAAACAGACAGACAGATAGACAGACACAAAGGCTAGAAATAAGATAAAGAGAGAGAGAGAGAGAGAGAGAGAGAGAGAGAGAGAGAGAGAGAGAGAGAGAGAGGAAGGAGAGAGAGAGAGAGAGAGAGAGAAAAAAAAAGGAGAGAGAGAGAGAGAGAGAGAGAGAGAGAGAGAGAGAGGGAGAGAGAGAGAGAGAGAGAGAGAGAAAAAAAAAAGAGAGAGAGAGAGAGAGAGAGAGAGAGAGAGAGAGAGAGAGAGAGAGAGAGAGAGAATAGAAAGAGAGACCGAGACAGACAGACAGGCAGACAGACAGTCAGACAGAGTGATGGTGGGGGGGGGGGGGGGGGGAGGGGGGCTATATTGAGGCTAACCTTTTTATCTGCTAGATTGAATAGGTGCTTTATGTGATTTGTATACATCGCTGGTGACAAATGTACATTTGTCACATAAAGATTTAATGCGAAGGGGTATACCGTAATGACCATAAAAGATTAGCAATGTATTTTACGACAGGCGCGATGAAAATGGTTAAAAGGGCAATGGTACATAAGGGACATGAAGAGTGAGAAAATTTGAATAGAGAGGGCAATTCAAACAATCTAGAAAGTGTGAGAAAATGTAAGTGCCATCGAAAGCAAAGTACAAGTTAAATGTGGGCGAGAGAGGGGGAGAGAGAGAGACAGACAGAGAGACAGGCAGACAGACAGAGATAGAGAAAGAAAGAGAAATAGGGTGAGAGTGTTTTTTTTTTTTTGAGGGGGTGGGGACATAAAGACTGAATGAATTGAATTAATTGAGAGAGAAAAGTAAAGAGAGAGGGGGGGGGGGGTGGATGGGGGTAAACAAATATAGGAGGAAGTACGGGGATGTGAAGAGAGAGTTGGGGAGAGAGACATAATTACCGACAAGAGGAGACACAACTATATGCTAGGATGCTACAACATGATGAGCAATATGTTGTGATGACTTTTAAGCATGTTAACGGGAAAACAGTCTCGACACGCAAGCTGCCAATAGCGATTAGAGAAGTGCTCAATTGTCACTATTCTCGCTCTTATTTGAAGTAAAAGTGTTTCCATTTACCACACATTCGTGCCACGTTGGTCTGGCAAAGTGCTCACTCTTACACCCTCTTCAACTGTCTCACCTCACTGTCTCTCATCCTTTGATTATCTCTGCTCCGTTTGTATAGTCACTTTCACTCTCAATATTCTTGTCAAATTATGAATTAATCTGCAAAAGCACGTTCCGGTTTTTACAAATAAACCTGATAATGTGATATAAAGGATCTGTGCCCTTTTGGGAGAAATGTCATGAATATTAACTTCGCTCAGTAACCACGCTAACGGCAGTCCTTCGATAGGTATCATATTTCCATATCGCGTAAAAAAATCAATTTGCAAAAACACGTCACTTCTCTCAATGCAAGACAATTCATTCTCCATAAAAATTCTGCCTCCTGTCGGACGGAAATGTCATTCATGTTTATCATATTTTGGCGAGACAGTTTTGTCTACCGGTACGCTTCATGCACATTTTCATTTTAGATACTTTGTGAATAAAATGGATTTAATCATTTCGCAAATAAAGGCTTAACACACAAGAACAATAATAAATATGCATCTATGTTGAGTTCACGCCTAATGTGTAGAACATTTAGATAACATCCCTCTCTCCCACCAGGGTGTTACGGCATAGTATACCAATAGAGACAGGGTGAGGGACAGGGTGATCTCAACACAATGCTATTATCACAAGGCCAGAGGTAGATTGATGATAGCATTGTCTTGAGATCAACAGTGGGCCCTATAGATAAGCCATTTCTTGAATATCAGAGCAGTACTATATTTGTTGGACATACCAAATAAAAACTGATAGTAACGAGAGTTTTCCAGAGAAGAACTATTTGTCATCAATCAACAGCGTGCGTTAGCTTTGACGTTCGATAGTTACACTGCTCATTTGTACCGCGGATTGTATATTTGTGAGCATTGTCATGTCATTTTTACATTTCGAAATGCATTGTAGTTTCTTAGAAAACTTCGCGAATTGGTGCAGCAAGGGTTTTCAACGTCGGCCGTGCAAATGAAAAACATGACAACTTCCATAGTAGGGAGTCGAGCACAAACAGGTACCCATTCCCTGTATAAATGTATGCTTATACCAATACTTAACCTCAATTTCTTTCGTTAACCATAGTTTTCTTTCTATGATATTAAATATAGCATCTCCTCTATTCACTATCATCTTTCTCTCTCTCTCTCTCTCTCTCTCTCTCTCTCTCTCTCTCTCTCTCTCTCTCTCTCTCAGATTTACTTGTTTGACCCCCCCCCCCCTCATAGAGTAAGTAAAGTGTACACAAAAATATGGGAAAAACAAAGTTCACGAAAGGTCAACGCTGATTATCAACCAATCATACATTTATTTTATGCGTGTCTTTGCTAGATACATAACTACGGATTGTTTGTCAGTAAACTTTATCATTTTTTTTTTATTACTATTCAGTATACATTTGTATCCTGCGCACGTGTTTTTTTTTTCGAGTAGCAAAATGCGCGCAAATCAAGGACATGTGACGGTATTTTAAGCATCTCCCGATAAACTACATTTCGCGAATTGCTAAAGTAATTTTTTTGCAAAGAAGGTCGCGCAAGTGATATATCATTCAAACTCACAAAGGGACTCAAGCCCAAACTGGTCGTCACTCAATATGCTCGGTTATGCTAATGCAAGCATTATTGATGTTTATGTTGATTAAACATTATTAACCGCTAATGATATGATTAATGCAAATTAAGTACAGAGTATCGCTTTTTTATGCAATTGAGATGCTTTGTAAGAATGTTCAAATCTAGACTATGATTGTCAATCAATCTACTTACAAGTTTATCAAGATGACGTATACATGGAATATGATAACATTTTGTGATTTGCGAAACTCTAAGAACCTTGTTACATTATTGAATAACAAGATAATAGACCTGCCTGTTCCTACACTATATAAAGTATACAAATAGAAATTGCTCTGAGGTACATGGTTAAAACGTAAGGCCCAAGGTGATCTCCAAACAACACTCTTCTCACAAAGCAGGTGGCCGAGGGATAAAAGTATTGTTTTCATATCACCGTGGGCTAATAGTTTAACCATGTCCCGAATATCAGAACAGGATGTATTTACTTTATATACCGAATAATTAGTATTTCGAACCCACAACTATTAAACAGGATTTCTCCAGAACAGAACTTTACCCTATTTCTATCTATGAACAGTGCACGTTCGCGTTGGTGTTAGACTACACTGCGTATTTATATCACGCATTGTGCATCGCTTATTCCGTATTTGTACGAGGTGTAAACATATTTTTTGACACTTTTGAAAATTGATTTAAAATCAGTTTCAACTCACATCAATGTGAAAGTCACACATCATAATGTCAAGGGATGCCAAGTTTATTACAGACAAGTTTTGTAATATTTCATCGATTACCTTCCTTGTAACAATCCTATCAGGGATGTGTTATGGAAGGATATGAAGCAGCTTTCTTTCTTTGAACCCATGTGCCACGCTGAAAAGTTATGGTGTTCTCAAGAGGTGCAGTTCAGGTGTTTGAACAATTATGAACATGATTGTGTGGCAACGGTTTCTCAGAGAGAACAAAAGAAATGTACAGTCTCATTTCGCTTGTCCCGTTCTGTTAATTGCATTAATACTTCCATGAGCACAACAGGTATCAGCAAACGCAAATAAACAAGTTTTTCAAGTAAGATATCTTTGCTGCACGCAAACACACACAAACGCCGTTAATAATAATACACAGCTTAATATATCATTTTGAGAGTGGTTGAATCCCCAAAATGCACAAGATGTCAGAAAGTGATGAAATTGGTCAAGTTTGTAAGTAATACAAAAAGCTTACATTCCCGATTTTTAATGATTCCTCAATAGTTTTCGGAACAAAAGCAGAGTATTAGGATCTGTCATTATCTGCCGTTAACTTCCTTATAGTTTGCAAACGAATTTGTCCAAAACAAAACGTCTACAGACAAATGGGAAATTAAAGAAATTTCTTTTCAAGTTGACGTCAGCTCAATGTCGGCTCGGAACATGGAACATCAAAGCATTGTCATGATTATGGAATTCTTTTGACATTCATGAGCACGCTTTAGAACCCATACAGATGTTTGAATGTATTATGCTCGAGTTTCTACTCCTTCCTAACACATCCCTGATCCTATCACTTTTGGAGAAATTTCACTTTTAGAGAAATTTGGGTCTGAAAATGTGTGTGTATCAGGTAATTAATTCAGGACACAACAATGATCATTGTGCATCATACATGGAAACCCACAACTTCTTTTCTGCCAGAAGCATCATGCATTATTAATGAAACTGTGAGGACAGTTGCTAGTGGATTAACAGCCGTGATACACAATGGTCATTGTTGTGTTCTGACTTAATTATCTCATACACACACATTTTGAGGTCCAACTTTTTCCGAAAGTGATAGTCTCATTACATATTCCAAGGATCATTACAAGAAAAGAAATCGATGAAATTTCATAAAACCTATCTCTCAAAACATTCACATATCTTGACTTTAAGATGTGTTAATTTGAACTTGATTTGAATTGAAACTGATTAATACAATATTTGTCAAAAGTTTTTCCAAACACCTAGTATCACCCGCGCATTAATTTGGCATTGTATTCGTGTTGCAAACGGCGCGAAGAAATATATATATATATTTTTTTATTCTGACGTCATTTTTGACAGCTCGCCTGACACTGCTGTTTGCAATTATTTTGCGCGAGTCGATACATTAATACGCTGAAGTTTATGCTTTGTCAACGTTGGTCGCCCAAACGACAAAACCCCGCACACTTCTATACTGACTTAAGCACAAGCTTGTTGCCACTCATATGCAACTTAGTGTTAACAAAAGTATTATTGACCTCTATGAATGCTTGTAAGGTACATGTATTTTTGCTAGGATGGGTAGATCTATTTCATGCCTATCAACCAATCAGTAAAGAGGATTAACAATTACATCGGAGTGAAAAAGCAGTGTCTGTTAGGGTATTACGTGCTATGCACATTGCGTTGCGTACAATAACATAATTATGATGTAAGTTTTCTTCATAATGCCCTGTTCTTTATCTTTTTTAATGTTTTTAAATGTTCTTTACAACGAAAGTGATTTTCTTGACAACTTAACAATGCCATCTCTCTCTCGTTTTCGTTTCGTGTCTATTCGTGTCACCCAAAGGCGCTAATTCTCCTGTTCATCCAACTGAACTAACCACATAGTAGGCATTCCATGCGGATGAGCAGCTTGTGTTGTTGAAAGAGTCTAAGCACAATTATATGAACAAGGCCGAGTTTACCATGTCAACTTTACTTATTGTATGTTTCTTTAGTAAGTTATATAAAGAAACCGGGCTTGTCTCAAGTCACCGTGAGGGATTTAGAGCCTCTAGAAACAATTTCTTTTCATGCTGTGTACTCCTTTTGTTAGGATCTCGCTGAAGCGAGGCGACAGCCCGCTCGAGGGACCAACCTTTGCAAAATGTTCTCCCCATTACCGTTTCACCCGATACACGATATTAATGAAAACACGATCTCAAGGTACGCGTGAGGAGTTTGCAATGGCAAAGAAGTGAACTCAAGAAGACTCTTAGAGTATTAGTGTCTTCACCGAAGCATAATGCCCGGAGGACGGGGAAAACATACACAAATGGTATGTTGTTAGCGTCTCCATCTAAGCTTGTGATATCATATTCCTCTCTTCTTTATCGTAGAAGCAGTAAGGCACATAATAAAATCAAAGGTTAACCGGCTCTACGTGTAACCATCTATATACTATTGCATGTAGACAGGAAGGGGGGAGATAACAGTTGAAGCAAAATTTCACTTATCATGATTTAGACAATAGGGAATATTATCAGTTCACGTGAAAGTGCAACACTATAACTTATACTTTGCGACAATGTGGATGTAGTGATAGCACAGAAGTAGCAAAATATTATTGCATGTAGAAAGAATGACGGAGATTACCATTGTAGCAAGATTTCATTTATAATATCTGAGATATTAGGGAATGTTATCACGTCGTGTGAAAGGATAGCACTATAATTTAGACATTGCGACAATGTGGATGTTGAGGTAGTAGAGAAGAATTAAAATGACTCACCCAGGGTTATACATCCAAATACAGTATTGTAGATTATACCAATCATGCCCAAAGTAGCCAATTTGGTCATATTTATCATGGTTTATATACACATACGCGGTGATGAGCATAGGGGAGTGTGTTGCGTATGCGTTTGAGAATAATGGGATGCTGAATTTGCATAATAATGAGAAGATGAAACAGAGAAACTGACTGGACAAGGTAAAAAAAAAAAAAAAACTACTGGGATAATATTTCATGTCCCATTATTTCTGATTATATTTGTTATATTAATTACCTGTGCTATTTATAATGAAATCGTGTAAAAAAGTGTTAATATAATAGTGATGAATTTAAATTATGATGTAATGACTACAATACAATGCAATGCAATTCGTCATGACGCCAACCATCACCACGAGAATTTCCCTCCAACTTCATGAAACACGTTTTAACCTCATACTTATCTTCAATAAGAAAGGTAGATCAAAATAACACTGCGGTCGGAAATGAGAGTATCTAGGTAAACACCAGACACGCTAAAACGGATGTCTTTCTCTCAGGCATTTAAGGTGCTTCCGCCATGTATTTCAAGTGAAGTCATTATCGTTCGAGATATCGATATTTACGCGAGTCGACATATCGGTGCTACCAAACGATGCGTAGTCTTAGCCAGACGAGTCTATGGTTGCAGAATCTGTGGAATCGATTCTGATCAACTAATCTGGCAACTTAAAGTTTATGTTGACGTTCGACCGCAAATTGGGTGTCGCTTAAATTCAAGATATGAGGTTGGTGGTCCCCTTTCTAATCTCTACACTCTACACCCCTTCTCTTTCTCTCTCTCTCTCTCTCTCTCTCTCTCTGTCTTTGTTACGCTCGCTCTTATTCTTTCCCTCTCATTGATGTGTCTTCCTCCCACTAGCTCTCAATACCTCATGCTCATGCTCACAGTGTCGTAGTATTGAACCTATGGAATATACCGGAGTTATTTAAGTATATGTACAGCAATGATCACACAATCATATCTGGATTGTGGTGCACTGGGTTTTTTTTCTAGACACTTTTTTATTAGCTGTTGTAAGTTTATTTATTTATTAAGTCTTTTTAAACAGGGTAGCCCCATTAGTGAGCTTGACACTGTTCTCCCCGTGGGCCCTGTGTACAAATAACCAAATAATACAGAGTAACACGATCATAGATTGCACAAACAAGTCCTGTAAACCAAAATGCAGCGTAGATCAACTGATGAGGAACGTAACAAAAGGAAAAGGTGGACCGATGCTTCCACCTGCATCACACAAACGAAACCTCATAAATTGGTGACTAAAAATGATGTGATTGATAAAGATATTTATGCCCCGCTAATATGCAGGATAATAAACAAAAAGTATAAATACAAGTCCTCTTTCGAAAGGACTACAATTATTAAGTCAACCATACACATGTCCTAATGCCCTATCAGATTTGTTAACGAGGTTTTATTATATTTAATTCATCCAGGAGAACGTACAACTCTGCTTGATGGATTTTATATGTATTGTTGATGCCGACGAGGCAAACTATTCACGTAAAGAAGTAAGAAAGAAACTAATTATTTTGCTGGCTGGCTTTACTCCGAGGTAATGGATATCGATTTGGAGACACACAACATACTGACAACTGTTCAAGCAAAGTAGGCGATAGGGGTTGTACAGTCAACGCTGATTAAATTAATATCGTATGTGATATGCATTTACACCGGGTCGTGGGGGACTCATTGCCTGACTTGGAAGACGGCCCATGTTTGTCGTGAAATGCGGTTATGAGGGCACTTGTCAGAATTCAAGACAATGAACGGCCGCATTCTTTACACTGAAATACACTTATTGCTTTTAGAAACGCCACTGAAGTAGTACTCTCTATAAAATATATCGCACACAAATATCCACACTCTTCTTTTAATAATGTAATGTACTGCTATCCAGAAAGATCGCTCAAGGGAGGAAAGACATGTGGTCTTCATATGTGTTTTATGTCCGGGTTAATTAAAACAGGTTTGAATAAGAAATCAAGTTCAAGGGAAAACAAAAATGTGGCCTTTATAGACAGGTTGTTTTTCTATACAGTTGATCGCTACAGAAATGTTGCTGTTTCAACAAATAAGACCTTGCTTGATATGTTTTGATATAAACATGCGCTCATTAGCAAGAAGAGATATGTTTGTTGTTTTTTCGGCATGCAGTGGCTTTAATGTCATATAGAAAAACAACATTGACTACTTTGAAGCAGCATGTGTTGTACTCCACCCACTTGGCTTTCATCTGCATAGCTCGTTGGCGCCATGTCATAGCGATGCGGGCCAGTAGACCCTCGGGCAACCCGCAGCCTGACATCCTTGACATTATTCCTGCCATACGTGTTCTTCTCGATCTATTTCTTCCTGTTGTTATTGTTTACCTTCTCCTTTATAACTTTCTCTTTCTTCGACTTGTATCATGTATTTGTACTAGTGATGGTAACTCCCCACTTACGCTACTCCTTAACTTGATCTTATCTCTTTCTCTTCCTCTCTCTCTTTCTATCTCTCTCTCTCTCTCTCTCTCTCTCTCTCTATCTCTCTCTCTTTCTCTCGCTCTCTCTCTCTCTCTCTCTCTCTCTCTCTCTCTCTCCGTCTCTCTCCCTCACCTACTCCTTCTCTCTCCTTCTTTCTCCCCTTTCTCTCTATCTCTCTATCACCCTCACTATCCCCTAGCCCTTCCCCTGATCTTTCCTGTTCTCTCTCCCTCCCTCCCTTAATAGCTCTACACCGTTCACTATTGCTCTTTTTCTCTTTTGTGTTGTACTCTTGTTTAGTGTCTTATCCATTCTCTATAATCCCGCTATCTATGTACATGTTTATATTTATCCTTATATTGTTTTGTTTACGTATATATCCATCTATCTGCCGAACTATATGTTAACATCTACCAGTCTCCTCGCTCTCCTTTCTTTTCTATCCTTAGACCAGCCCATGGGGTCGTATCGACTAACTTGACTGCTCGCCGCAGATCCAGTGTCAAACATCCAAAACCAAGAAAGAAAGGAGAAGCAAAGACGACGACTGATAGAGGCGTGGAAAATAGGTGCAACCTGGGGCAGTTATCGACCATCTCAACGACATGCATGTTTGGTGACGGGCGAAATGGAGAAGGAGTGGAGGGGGGGGGGAGGTGTACACCTAGACACATGCTACAACAGTATAGTATACAGTAACAGCAACAGTATAATGAAGTACTTTATGTATATAAGTAGTCGAGGTGGGGGAGGGGGGAGGGATGGGGAGGGGGAGGGGTATATCTAGACACATGCTTATATAAAGTACTACAGTATAGTATTTATTTAAATTTTATTATTAATTGAAATTTATTTATTAATTAAAATTTATGTAAAATACTCCAGTATAGTATACAGTAACAGCAACAGTATAATGAAGTACATTATGTATATTAGTAGTCGAGATGGGGGAGGAGGATATCTAGACGCATGTTTACTGTACTATATTAGTGGAAGTCGCAGTAGGAGCAACAGTAAATGATGTAATAATTTATGTATTTTAGTAGTCGAGATGGGGGTGTGCGGGGGTGGGAGGTACCTAGATATCTGCTTATTTAGAGTACTGTAGGATAGTAGTGGCAGTATGAACGTAGTAATTTAGCTATATAAGTAGTCGTACTAGCAGAACAGTAGGACACCTAGTAGAATATTGTTTATCCACTAAAGGGGCTACCATGGGTAGATAATAAACAAATAATCAACGTTGGTGAAGGTGATGGGATGAACTATCACTTCTGAGGCGATCTGGACAGCGTAACATTCAGATCGCCGAGGAAGTGATAGTTCGTCTCATTGCCTGAAACCAAAAGTTGATTATTTGATTTATATTCCACATCTGAAACCAACTATCTATACGAAAAATGACAATTTGACGTACAAAAGTAATGTTTACTTCTCTACCTAACACCGAGCCGCTACCATGTGGAACACGCGTTTGGACGCGTTAGTGGGAGCTGATAGTCCGAGTGTAACGCACTTTTATTTCGCGCATACTCCAAAAATTGATCACGCGTTAGGACTGTGAGGAGTGCAGAGATCAGCGAAACCAAAAAGTGCTATCATCTAGAGTGTAACGAACTTTTATTCTCAGGTGATCTGATAGGAAAAATTACGCCTCATCACGTGATCAACTCTTGACCAATCATATAGCAACATTCTAAGTATGTGGAATATAATACTAATGAAAATGAATTAATTGATATACACAGTAGTTGAGAAAGGAGTATCAGTAGAAGTCGTAGTAGTCGTAGTAGTCGTAGTAGTAGTAGTATTATGAGTAGTAGGAGTAGTAGGAGTAGCAGAAGTAGTAGGAGTAGTAGTAGTAGTAGTAGTAGTAGTAGGAGTAGGAGTAGGAGAAGTAGTAGTAGTAGTAGTATTAGTAATAGTAGTAGTAGTAATATTAGTAGTAGCAGCAGCAGGAGCAGAAATAGTAGCTGTAGCGATAGTAGAAGTAGAAGTAGTAGTACTAGTAGTAGTAGTAGTAGTAGTAGTAGTAGTAGTAGTAGTAGTAGTAGTAGTAGTGGTAGTAGTAGTAGGGACATTTGAACTAGTCACACTATATTCATCTACCAACTGGACTTGTGCAGCACTGCCAGGTGAAGTTATTCTCATAGCCGTTGGCAAGGATCTCCATTCGGCATTATTGTTCAATAAATTTGAAATGGAACGCAACACCCTATCCGTGCAAGTTGAAAGAACACAGCGATATGAGGAGTGGCTGTGGTCTGTGTCACTTTTCAGATAAATATATTATGCCACGTGGTTGCTCCGGATGGATTTATTCAGCAGGGAGGTTTGGGAAAATGGATTCGTCTTTCGACGGTCACGATCGGAATCCTTATTAATATTGACAAAGCACTCCTTTTTTACTGAACAGTTGCGCATTTTATTTCAGAACTCTAAACATTAGCTTCACAACGTTTGTGTATTTTTCTAACGAAACACCATAGGCTGGCTGTTAGGCTGGGCATTTCTAATCCACATTCTACAATTATCAGGTCTGTATGTCGTAGACTAATTATTATGATTGTTTTCTTATTTGAATTGCCCGCTGACTGTTAGATCCACATTCTACAACAACCAGATCTGTATGTCGTAGAATAATTATTGTTGTGTTCTTATTTGAATTGCCCGCTGACTGCAAGAAGAAGAAAATGGGAGGACTACTCTTGTCAGTATTACATGAAAAGTTAAGAATTGAAATGTGAAAGAGATCGAAAATCAGACTGTATGGAAATATTCGTGTAATAAAATTATAATTCGCTATAATCGCTATACACCTTCCACAAGTGCAGTCGAAGAAATGGATTTCAAAACTTCATGAAGCGTAGACTGGCGTAAAAACCGCCCCGTTTGTTCTTGCTTTATAACGCCAGACTACGTACTCTATCAAATCCATGTTTCTTTTCATATCAATGTCATGTGATGTGTCATGTCTTTATCCCCCTCAGTATCATGCAAAGCTTATGGTACGTATTTACACAGAAAACCAATTAGGCAGCAGTTGTTGAAGCAGTGTAGGAGTTAAAGGGTTAACTAAATTAGAAAAATAAGATTCCACTAATATATGTAAAATTATCCACTAAAAACGAATTTCACATTTGTTTGCCGCAATAAAGTCTTATTTTGAAGAAAATTTGAAAAAAAAACGCACGCCTCCAAGTGACGTCAGACAAGTCAGTGCCGAGTCGAACGCAGACAAAATGCCCTTAAAGACCCCGCTGTTAAACTTAGATCGTACGAAAGTCAACAATAATTTCTAATAGATCTTTTTCGTTATGTATGCAAATTTCATCCACACCATTCAAACAATACGTTAGCAATGGGAACCCCAAAGCTTGTCTGAGGTTTGTCCGAGTAGCAACAACTAACAAATGCAAAGTGCATTCCATCCATTGAATCTAAATGACAAGATACAGATGAATGAAATCACGCGTTACTACGTTTCGCAGTCAGGGGGAAAGTTGAATGCACATGAATCAAATGGCTTACCGAAGTTGTCGTAATGTAAAGAGTGATATATTGTTTTATATTCCACATACTAAGAATGTTGCTATATGATTGGTCAAGAGTTGATCACGTGATGAAGCGTAGTTTTTCCCATCTGATCACCTGAGAAGAAAAGTTCGTTACACTGTAGGTGATAGTACTTTTTTGATAAGGAAAGTTCGTTACACTCTAGGTGATAGTACTTTTGGTTTCGCTGATCTCTTCACTCCTCACAGTCCTAACGCGTGATCAATATTTTGAGTACGCGCGAAATAAAAGTGCGCAGACGACACCGCCATGCGCGCGCGGAAATTAA